>JAEQBH010006306.1:0-158759 GCA_016808115.1 Tetrastigma voinierianum | reverse complement strand
GATGTTAATAGACCACCTAAACAGTCCACGTAATTAGTACAAAATCTGCATCGAAATTAGTCCAAAAATCTGGACACAACAAATAAACAACCCAACTATGACAGTCCTAGGAAATGGACCATAACTTGGGTTGTAGAGGTCTGATTTGGGTGATTCAAAAGCCTACATCAAGTTCACTGATGCGGCTACAATTTACATGAAGGACTTGAGTCAGAAGTCCCTTGTTTTCCCACCTTCAAATCAGTCCTAAAATCCGGCCAATGTGTAGGATCAAAATAAGGTATCATTCCCGTATTTCGAAATTCGGCCAAACAACCCCATAGGGCAAAGACACAACCCCACAACCCTTATGGTGGAAAATAAAACAAAGTAGGAAGAATCCCTACCTCTTGGAGTGTATCCCTCGTCGAATATACAGACTTTACTTCTTGGTTTGACGAGTTTCACCGTCGGAACGCCGATTCTTTTCCCCTCTATCTCTCCCTTTCTTCTCTTTCTTATTTTTTCTCTTTTTTTTTCCTTCCTTCATTTGTCGTCTCCTCTCTACGAACCGAGCCTCCCTTTGTAAACTTCTCCATTGGCATGCATGTGGACACATGGCTTGCCATGTGTCTTACATGCATTTTCATTTGCATGCCTTATGAAACATGGCTTGCCATGTGCCACTCACATGGCTTGCTATGCATCACCTAACACCCATTGCCTCGAAAAACATGAAATTCCAACTGTCTTGGAATTCAATGAAATTCACCTGGGTAATTAGATTTCGTGAGACGAATTCAACGATGAGGTCCGTTTCATCATCCGAAATGTAGCAGGAAGTTCACCGTGTTTGCCTTTTTTGGAAAAGTTCAAATTTATCCGGGTTTTACAGTAGTGAAGCCCAAGCAAGCACAGATGAAGGCCACTGGTCTACCATAGTGAAGCTACCCTTTACCGCAACAAAGAGGTTCACCATAGAAAAGCTACCCTTCACCGTGGCGAAGCATAGATCATATAAAGACATGTGGCTTCACCACGGCGAAGAATGGTGGGCTGGAGCATCAAATTTTGATTTTTGAGCCCATCATTAGCCCATTTTCCAAGACATAAATACTTGTTCTTTATACATTTTGTGGTTCGCATTTTGAGGAGAACAATCTTTCTTGTGGAATTTTCCTCTCTTTCTTGAACCAATTTAGGGTTTGTGATTTATCCATTTTTTTTTTTTTTTTTTACTTGGGATTTGGACCGACTTTAAGATTTAGCCTATTGGGAGGAGATCCTTGGCAATTTCGTGGTGTAGAGTTCGAGCTAATTTTCGGATCTAATCTGTTTTGTATCTCTAAACTCTACTATGTTTGTCAATCTTTCAGTATTATGTTTATCTTATGTAGACCCTCAATTTGTCCTCAACACAGTATTTATCCTATGGGTATCACACTCACCCATCATTCTCATATAGCAACTATTAGGGGACCCATTAGCTTAGTCTAGCCTCCCAGCCTCTGGTGGGCTTGTGTGTCCATTAAGCGTTATGTAGTTCACTGAGTGTCATTATGGCTTCTTTTTTTAGTTAATGGCATCGTGCTACGTAGAAGCAAGTGAGGCCCCGAGGTTTTAACTCAATTGGAGCTTATCGAGTATGTCGAATCTAAGCACTCTGGCTTGTTTTGATCATATCTCCCCATCCGAACCTCGAAATTATGCACCGATTCTTTTGGATTCCCTACTCATTGAAGAATTTATGAAAAAATTTTATACTTTTTATCAATTGATTGATCGGCTGAAACTCCATTTCAGCTTGCCTCAACTGGATTGGCTGGGGTTCATTATTCGAGCAGGCCCACCGAGCACCCGAGCTTGTTTTGGTAATCTCTCCCTCATCCAAACTCGAAATCATTCACTGTTTCTTGTTTTGGATTCCTTACTCTTCAAGAAACATTTTTTTTCAAATTTGCAAATTTTTTCTCAATCGGATCCACCAGTTGGGAACTGTACATCCGGTTCGTCGGGTCAACTTGCGTGGAGCACTGTTTTTGTTGATTTTAAGGCCCAAATCCTACTTGGTTTGAGCCCATAAGCCTCATATCAGTCCTAGGAATGGGTCATCCAGTTTTCAGCCATGTTATGGGTTTTTGCAACCACCCTGGGTCCACTTGCGTGGATACTTGGTGGTTAAGGAAAGGAAGCAATGTGGGCCGCTATGGACCCAGCATGTAAGAGTGTTTACGGTCGGGAAGTCCTAGACCACTGGGGAGTTCTAGGGACTGAAGATGCACAAAATGGAGTGAGTTCAGAGAGAAAATAAATAAGAAGGAAGAACAAAACGTGAAGAGAAGGTAGTTTTGAAGGAAAAGCAAGAAAGGAGTAAAGAAAGAAAAGAAAGATATTCTGCATCCCAAGAGCGTGGGCCCTCTTCGATTTAAAGAGGATTTCCATATTTTCAGTAAAGAAGAAAATAAAGAAGGAAAAGGGATAGGTGGGGTTAGCCGTGAACTTACTGCACGATCAGATGCTTCTCTCATTTTCTTCATGATTGCTTTTGCCTCTCGATGTTCATAAAACGCTTAGAAAGCACTAGGATTGTTTGTGTCATTTCCATCATTCAAAAGTTAGAATTGTACTATGTTTATTTTGTTGGATTCCCTCGACTCGAGAGGAAGATTCTAAAAATTTGAACTCCGCTCAACAAGTTTGGGCCAGCTGGGAAACCCATCAAAACCTGGCTCATTAAGTTCTATTTTTCGAAACAAAGAGTTAGGCACTACATTGTTTATGCCTCTGGCTTCACCGTTCTGAGTTAGAACTCGTACACCCTTTGCTTAGGATTCCCTTACTGCGTGAGGAAAGTTCAAAATTTTGACAGAAATTCTCTCAACTGCTTGTTTTGCAGCATAATTCAGCCTCGCTTTTATATTAGGCATTGTTTATGTCGCCTCATCATTCGGAGTCGAATCAGACTATGTTTGTTTTGTTGGATTCTTGGACTCTTTAAGGAAGATTCTAAAAAATTTGAGAATTGCCTCTCAACCTACTAAACCTATTGGGAACCGTGGATCACCGATTCATTGCTCCCATTTCTCCCAACAAAGTAGCTTAGGGCACTCTAAGATCATTTGTGTCGCTTCTCACCATTCCTGAGTCGAACTATTATACACCTTTTCATTTGTGGGATTCCTTAATATGTGAGGAAAGTTATGAAAATTTTTGAGAACTTCTCTCAACCGGCTCAACTGTCAGGGGAAACTGATCATCTGGCTTATTAGGTTATGTTTTCCAACGTGTTGCAGCACTTTGCCTTGCTCGACTCCGCTTCTCACTACCTAGAGTTGGAATTGTACAATCGCTGCTTTTTTTTTTTTAGGTTCCTTACTCTATGAGTACGTTATAAAAAATTTGAGATTTGTTCTCGAATCCAGCCACCTCTAGTTAGGGGAACTAGATCAAGAAGCTCATTAGGTTTTTTTTCCAGTGGATAAAGTGAAGCTAGTATCTTGGCTTGTTTTAGTGGGTTATCACTCATCTGGGCTCATAATCAAAGGCCGCTTGTTTTTGTTCAGATTCCCTGGCCTGTCAAAGAATACTGAAATTCTTAGAATTTGTCTAAACCCAAACACTCCACTGAGAACCCGGTTCTACCGGTCAGGTTGGATGCCATGGCATCCCCCTATTTTAGAACTTTTCAAGCCCGAATCCCTTGAGGCTCAAGCCCATTTGCACTAATGCATTTGTAGGCCATATTTAGGGTCTAAATTTGAGCCTAACTTGAATTTAGTGGACCCTTCTGCCAAAGACACTGGGTTAGTGAGTTTGATTGTGGTTAGTGAATTGTCATTTGGAGAGTGTGGAAAGAAACAAACATTTGAATCCCCTCATTTTCCATTCACTTCCATTTTGAACATGAACTTTGGTTACTTGATCATGGATGCATGATGTGTGCTTGTGCTTATTAACTAACCATATCTACAGCGCATGGTAGGGACCACACGTAAGTGCTTGGGCTTTGGTATTTGCATTTATATGCGTACATGGTGTTTGGACTTTAATGTTTGTGGTGCATTTGATCTTATTGACTGACCTCTTATGCAGCGCTTGGCTAAGGACCACAAGTACGCACCCATTGTTTTGTTTGGTCGAGTGTTTATGCATGTTAGATACTAAGTAGATTGGTGTGATTCGAGTCATCTGTTTAGCCTGAGTGATCGATTGATCTTTGATCCATATGATCCTGGCATCCCACCATTAGTAGGAGACCGCCCGGCTTGTAGGGGGTGCTACCTCGCACTCGAGGTACCTTTCCCTAATAATAACCTGGATCCCTGCACTAAATCTAGTTTTCGTGGACCGTTTTCTTCCTAACTGGAGTCAATGAGGGGTTTTTTGTTCTTACTTGATTTTCCTCGTAATAAATAAAAATAAAAAGTAAGTGACGACTCCAAACAAAACAGTTCCTCACTGGGGAAAGATTTTTCACAAATAAAAAATTAACTCACTTTTTTCTATTAATAGCGAGTCACGCCAAATTCGTGATCGAGTAGGGTCCAAAATCGCGACCCGGGCCAGTGGATCTAACCTAGAATCTCTTGTTTCAACAAGAGGGTCAAGATCAACTTGAGTCAAGTATATCGAGCACATGGTTCATTGACCAAGAGACACTTGTGCTACACAAATGACTAATGTTCACTTCACCGTTAGTATTCGCATACACTCGTGTGGTCTGCTTGTGCTTCGTGTGTTCACCGCTGATTCTAGCATGGTTGCTCATGGCTGATTTGGTACCCAGCCATGTTTCGACAGCACAGATATTAGTTTTCCAGGTATATTTTATGGTAGGCTTGATCTTCGTGCATGACTATTTACTGCATGACTACCCTATCTCTTGCATGACTGCTTGAGTTGTTTATGTTCCTGGGGCGCGCTTGTATCCCCTTGTTTCCGAATCACTAGTCTTGGTTGATTATTCCTCATTGATTGCTTGAGTTTCTTAGGAGTCATTCCCAATTGTTTTCCTTCGACCAAGTTAGAGTTTCCTGAGTGTGGTCTAAATGTAGTGGCTATATCAATGCTCAAAGCATTTATGGAGATGATGGATATTCGAAAGCAATGGAAGATAACTGTATAGCCCCGAGCCGATTTCATGGATACATGTACGGCCGCGGTGTCATTTTGATTGTTGGTTAGGATCTCGAGGTTACGATCCCGCTTCGGGGTACAAATCATCTTTAGCTTTTAGACTTGCCTTTTCTCGTCATTTTCGCCAGTCACATTACCCCTGAGGTATCACCATGTTAGAATCCCATTCTGCTTATGAAGCCATATATCACACGTTGACATCACATGTCGGCTCATTCTCTGAGTGATTTTGGGCCATATTTCATTACCGGTTTAATTTCAAGATTAATAGTCACTTCGGACCCATAAATTTTTC
The DNA here is from genome assembly GCA_016808115.1 of Tetrastigma voinierianum. NCBI lineage: Eukaryota > Viridiplantae > Streptophyta > Magnoliopsida > Vitales > Vitaceae > Tetrastigma > Tetrastigma voinierianum. Next base: position 153,349 of record JAEQBH010006306.1, on the reverse strand, counting down.
CTCAAGGATTGTTGATTTGAGACCAACTCGGGGTTCCCTAGCTTGATCTCGATTGAAGATAGACTTGTTAGAGGGATCAAATTCATTACTACCGCTAGAGTAGATATTATATCATAGAGATATGAACCCTTTGTACGCTACTGTTGACCAGTTAGCTGAGATTATCGATACCATGGCATCTCTCCGAGATGCCATATTGGGACTAGCACAGAGGATTGATGGGCATCAGGCCCAACCATTGCCGATTTCGGGGAGCACCCTACATGACTCTACTAGACCTCCACCACCACCTTTATCTGGACCCACTGTACCGTAAGACTAGACAATTCCACCTCCACCACTACCACTTGTTCAATCAGCCCCAAGGGCTAGAGTATTTGTACTACACGGTCAAATTGAGACCATAACACATTCCTTTAGTGTTCTGACAGATATTGATGACACCTGTGTCCGTATCGATAGGATTCGAGCAGAGGGATCGGGGTCTTCGTGATGTTTATGATGAAGCTATAGTCAGACATATATGATGACCTTCTAGCAGCCTTGCCACTGAGTCTCCGCATACCGCATACATCGAGGCACATCTGTGATAGGGCGCCCCACATCACTCAAGAAGACACAACGTTATGCACCAGCATAGACTGATGAGGCATAAATTATTATGCCTCTATTCCCTCTATCATCGAAAGGGTAGTTCAACATTGGTTTACCTCATTGGACCCTTCAAGACGTAGGACATGGGATGAATAGGGACAAGAGTTTATGAAACAGTATTCTTTTAATACTATAGTGGATCGATCCCTGAGGGGAGCCGGGAGGCCCTTAGGTCGAGGCCGCATGAATCAATCTACCATTTATCTCCGTCGAGGAGAAGATAACACGCATTATGACAGACCCTGTAAAGACTATATTCACATGATTATGCACAACCCAGTGTGCTAGGCATCTCACGGGCCATCCACAACAGATTCTCGGGATCAGATTGGGCCTCAGTCTCCCTCTATGGCATCGAGGAAGCTGCATAGCTGGGAGATTGGTGGGATGCACTCTTCCCCCTCCGTGGTGATCATTCAAAGGGAAGAAGCTCCGGTCGGCCCCGCATCATTAGGATATTGGTGCCAAGCCACACATCGAGCCACGTGCTCTTCACGCCTGGGCCACCCCATGACTAGCCCAGATATTCCGCTAAATGGTACAACAGATCAAGACAGCACTGGGCCGCTTCCCTATTACAGCCGACAGTGGTCACTTATCTACATCCACCACCACAGCTGATATGCTACATGGTAAAATTCTAAAGACCACTTCCTAGACAAGATCACGCGAATATAAAGAATCGCTCCACCGAGGCTGGCTGCGGTTTACACATTTAATGCCACTAAGTCAGAGCATTTCAAAGAATTGTTTATGGGCTCGACGCCTACTACCACCCGTGCCACCACTATATCCCACTCCCACCAGATTTCTGACAAATCTTCACCAGCTCACAATCAGAGAGAGCATGCCATGATACGTGCATGTAACAGGCGAGATCGACACACCATTCACGCCTGGACATCAACAGTGGTTCGTCATCACGCCCGTGATGATCACGCACCGCCCCACTCATGACGCAGAGCTCGGCACTCCACCACCCAGTGGTACATTCTGGCTGAGTTTTTGGGAGACAGGATATTCATGATGGGATTAATGGAGAGGCTCCGTGCCAACTCCGGGCGATACACAAACCCGCATTTTAAAGGGGATACACCTCTACCAAAGAAATCCCTAGGCCATTCGTAGACTATCCCATGAGGTTCCCATGTACTTCACTACCAGATACTTGCAAAGATGTTCACTTCTATGACAACCTTCATCCCACTCCCATGAGTATGAGCCCTGCTCAATGTGGATGTTCGTATTGTTACTAAGTGGGGAGTAGCTCACCTCTCCACCGTCGATGCCATTTGTCGCACAACAACCAGAGATGCCTAGAGAGAGACGATGAGATTCTATGACAATTTTTCAGGCTACACGTGCTCGTATATTCATCTGGAGCCTATTAGGCTCATCCATTACTCATAGAGATGCATTGTCAAATATCTTTAATCATATCAGTGTTAACACCATCACTACCCCCGGGCTGGCTTATTCACTTTCCGACAATGATAGATACATGCATTGTATTTTAAGATGATTTACCACCCGAGGGGTCCGACTACAACCAACCCCCACCACGATGTTTCTGTTTGTGTTATCGTGCCGCTCGTCTCTATCGGACAACGGCTCCACCTTGAACGTGTGTCCGTTAGTTATTGCCATTGCATTTGGATTTTCGTCGACTGATTTTAGGCCTTCTTCATAGATTATCAGAGCTTATAATGGGACTCAAAGGATAGTTATGGGCATACTCAACACACATGTCATGATTAAAGCCACGGGATATTACCCATACTATTTTAGGGTTTTAAGGATTCACTATCCTTAATCAACTCGCTTCGTCGCCTTTGATTCACGAGGCTGGTGTACAATTATCTCCCTTCATCGGGTTAGTTCATACACGAGGAGCACATTATCATGATACAGTTTGACAGAGATGTTGTTACTTCTTCTGGGCCTGTGTTACATATCAGCCACAGTGAGGATGACCTACATTTGACCGGGTTTACTTTCAATGAGGTTCAAGTTGTCAGTTTAGAGGATGACAATAGAGACCTAGTGCCTATGTCTTCTGATCGCACAAAGAGCACTTTGGTACTTATTATGATGAGAGGCATGTTCTATATGTCTGGCTTGGGTGGTCGGGCCGCCGCCGCCAGAGCCACAGCTACTTATAAGCTGATCATGAAATACCCCAGCCGGGTTATTACACTTCACGCAGGACGATGCAAGTCACATGGCGCGGCTACGTCGGGACAAGATGAGGGCTCGCCTGTCTGGGGTTCCATTCAATTATCCCCTCCGCCCGTATACCTTTCACCGGGCTAACTACTTATAGAGGATCGTACATGCCCAGACAGGGGTACCGGGTCATGCTTTAGGAGACGTGATGGGATCCAAGGCATCCAACAGGCCCTGAGACAGATGTGATTTAGTTCTGAGACTACTGAGGCACCAGGTGCCATGACAGTTGCACCTCCATCACCGAGCCGAGTTAGTATGTTCTTTATGTGTTTTCCCGAAGAGGTCCTTGACTATGACCTATCTATGGATTTCCTGGGGATGATACCTCATGGAAAGAATTCTTCCGATACTTACATAGACGATGGACATGATCGACATGGCACCTACACGGTAGCCTCTTCATTCCGCCGACACGCGGAGTTTCCGCCATGGATTTCTGAGGATTTGACACACTTTATGATGCCTACATTAATGCGATGGACATGATCGACACTAGCCACATTTTAGATGAAACCCCATCTAGGCCCCGCTCTATTTTTTATATGTTTGGGATTTCTATGATAGAGATATATGATGATAATACACTGCTGCCACCGATATTATCTATACCATTGTTTCACAGGGGAGTGTCCGACTCTACGGACCCACCTCTTCTTTCGAATAGCACTATGTCTCGGGTTTGTTACCCGATTACATGTTTCTAACTGCAATAATCTACATGAATATTTTCGAAGTATTTCATGTGTCACAACATTTTCCTTGATTACACCATTATCGCACCCACAACACATATATATGATGTCGGGAGGATTCGTGGGAGAGACAAATGACTCCACTTGCGCCGCCAGAGGTGAATTCGACACAGAGATTAGCAGTTACACCCATTAATGGTAAAGACATAGTTGATAGATTTCGGGGACACCATATTAGCATACAAAGGGAGATTAGGATTGGCTCTTCTCCCTATCTCCCATGAGAGAAGTAGATTGATCGACCTGCTCAGTCATACTTAGATGCCATTTTGCATGGTCACATGAGGATGTTGCCTGGCTCACTCATCTATAAGTGGCAAAGATCACTTTGTCCATTCACCACATACAGCCGCTACAGAAATTGAGGAGACTACACCCGATGGAGTTTGCAAGTTATGGAAGAAATTCGTACAACTTAGTATCAAGCCATAAGGGGTCGAGCATCCTTGCTGTCACTAATGTCATCCCTATTCCCAAAAGGATGGCAAGGTTGGGAGTTTGTGCAGACTCAGATCTAAACAAAGCCGTGCCTAAGGATGATTTTCCTTCCCACACATTGATATGTCAAGCTGACAAAGACTACAAAGACATTCATTTTTTCGTTTTCACGTGATGGATTTTCTTGGTACAATCAAATTATGATGGCTCCAAAGGATATGGAGAAGGCTTCTTTCATTACTGAGTAGGGTACTTAATGCTACCGAGTATGCCATTTGGGTTGAAGAATGCAGGAACCACTTATCGAGAGTCAGCATTACTGTTCCACACATGATGCACAAGAGATGTTGGTGCATGGATGACATAGATACTAGAAGTCCCGAGACAGGTAGATGACTTAGCAACCTGGCTGCAGGTTCTTGGAGGATCATAATGCTTCAAAGTTGAGGTTGAACCCCAAGAAGCTTCACCTTTAGGCACCTCCTGGAAATTGATCTAACACATTTTTAGTGAGCGGAGTATAGAGTTTGTTCCTAAAAAGATCAGAGCCATACTTGACATGCCTGCCCCGAGGACTGAGAGAGAAATCAGAGGCTTTCTACGTAGATTACAGTATATTAGTCGTTTCAATGCTAAACTAACAGACATATGTGAGCCTATCTTCCATCTTTTGAGGAAGAACTAGCCTGGCGCTTGAATGATGATTGCCAGCACGCTTTTGGAGAAGATTATATGGTTCTTCTTCCTCCGCTTAAGGTCTCTTAGTACAGTGGCACTTTGTTTCAGATACATGCATGGCCTTGGGGATGCATGCTACTCCATTTCGATGATTCATAGGTTGTATGAGCCATCTGTCATTATCTGAGTGAGAGGATGCTAGAATACTGAGGATGATTAAGGATCAGTGCCTGCTTCGCACGGTCACTACCAGAGACTCGAGACATTATGTGACAGAGTATTCCATACTTTTGGTCTCATGATTTGATCCGTTGAGGTATCTGTGTGATAAGCTTATTCTGACCGATAGGCTCATGAGATGGTTAGTACTGCTGACAGAGTTTGATATTTAGTATGTCACACGTAAATCGCAGTGGAAGCGCTGCTTTCATATCATCCGGCTTTCGCCTGCATCCGATGACAAACCGACATGATGATTTCCGATGAGTAGTTTGTTTCGTGACCAAAGCGTAGGATTTGGGCTCTTCAGACTTTGATGGAAGCCGCGAATCGCTTGAGTTCGCAAGCAGGATTCATTGATATCACCTCAAGGTGATCATATATTCCTGATCAATCCACTACAATTCTACTATCATTTTTCACGAATAATATAGTCGAGTATGAGGCTTCGAAATGGTGTGCCCCAGAGACTCCGCACTCCTTGATCTTCGAGTTGTGACAATCGAGATCCACGAAGATTCCAACCCTGGTTATTCAAGAGACTTGCATTGGAGGACTTGAGATGAGAAGCCGTAAGCCCTACCATGCTTACTGGATTTGTTAGTCGACAGTTTCATGAAGCCGAGATATATAAGCATCCGCCTAAAGGTGAGAATCAATTTGCCGACATGTGTTAGCCACCTCGCTTCACAGAATTAAGATTCCTAATAGAGTGATCAGGCGACCATTGCTGATCGGTAATTAATCGCATCAACTTACTGTTGTTTTATTGGAGATATTGAGGATCAAGATGAGTTACCCTGGTACCACGATATTTTGTCAGTTTCTGTCATGTGACACTTACCTAGAGTCAGCCTCGGCTAAGGATAAGAGAGCATTAAGACATTTGGCTGCTAGATTTATTGTTTATGAGGATGCACTGTATAAGAGATCGCCCGATGGCATGTTGTTATTATGTATAGACCGTGCCTTTGCAGATCAAGTGATGAGAGAGGTTCATGTAGGAGCTTGTGGCCCACACATGGAAGGTCATATGCTAACACGTAAAATCATGAGGACTGGCTACTTTTGGGCCACCATGCGCATAGGATTGCTGCTGCTTGTACAGATGTCCGAGTGTCGATGCACTGAGATTTGATACATGCCACCTGAGGTGCATGCACTCACATCCTCGCCATTTTCAAAGAGATGGGGTATCGATATTATCGGGAAGATCTTACCCAAAGCCTCTCCAATGGCAGAGTACATTTTAGTTGCCATTGAATATTTCACCAAGTGTGGAAGCTGCTTTTATGTTAGGATCTACAATGCCAAGGTGGCCAACCATCAGACGCGCACATTATCGCCGATATGGGGTCCTCACAAGCCGATTCCGACAGAGGTGCATTTCGTACAGGTGGACACATCAGATGCAGAGGTCAGATTCAAGATCGTATCATCTACATACATGCCATAGACTAATGGTTTAATTGTGGCTGCGAATAAGAATATCAAGAGTATTTTGAGAAAGATGGTCAAGACTTCTCGAGATTGGTCGAGAAGCTCCTTTCGCTGGGCCAGGCTTATCGTACATCTTTTCGTAGATCTCTACCGAGCTACCTCGCATTCATCGGGTGTATGCCACAGAGCAAGGCTACCTATCGAGATCGATGGATCTCGAGAATAAGACTAGAAAGTAGTGTATATCCGAGGCCAAGCGGACTCCGGGCCTCATTATGATCAACTTAGCCTGATGAGAGGAGATCGAGGGCGTAGATCATGTTCAAGCCTATCAAAGAAAGACACCTACGCATTCAGTAGTGCTGTCAAGCCTAGAGGTCAAATACATACCTAGTCTTGAAAGTCTTATGGGGATTGATCAATCCACCCTAGAGGCAAGTTTTCTAGGACCGACTGGGAGGCCTGATGTTATTCAAGATTCGACCGCAGAGGAGCAACCTCGTCGACAAAACCTGGGATGGAAATCGGGCTCACTGAGCCAGTCGTTAGGATTAGTCACAGTTTTATGCCCGAGATCACGGTCGAGGACGGGTGGCCATCACTTCTCGAAGTAGCCATATTCTACGCATACCCATACACATAATATATCCTATTAGTAGCCCTTTGAGCCTCACGTGGTTTATAATGTCATTTTTTTTTCACCAAGCCTCGTGATACCTTTTCTCGACTGGGTCAGCCCTCCGCCTCGTGCGCTTTTGTATTTATTAAATGGATATGTGAGCATTGTGTCATTCCTCGTTTGTTCTTCTTTCATCATTACTTGCTTCTTTCTTTCCATTTTCCATCTTCACTTTGCTTACCTTGAGTTTTGTTTATCATCTTATTTCATTTCACTTTATTTTCCCTCAGGTGATGATGACACGCCATGTCTCTGAGCTATAGGTTAGGCCGGGTCAAACCCTTCGCTCCACCCTTAAGGCTCGATTCAGAGTCTTAGTTCGCGGACCATTCTGGGCCTGGGATTCGACGCTCATCAAGTTAGATTGTGCTAGTGTGGAATTCATCTTACTTTGTTGGTTGTTCGGCGTAAAAAAACAAAAACAAAAAACAAAAAAACAAAAAGAAAGACAAAAACAAAAAAAAAAGAAAAAAAAAAAGAAAAGAGTTACGTTCATTCGATATTCACTTCATTGGTATTTGGGATTAGCATGGTTTACCGACGTGATCATGGCTTTTTATCATCGAGGTCATTTTAGATCGAGGGACTTATTTTCTTCCGAAAGGCGCTGAGAGCATTTGTGATGATCCTTTTCTCCATGGGATCCGAGACACATCGGGAATGAGGTATGGGTTTCCTTGCACTAGGTCCCCAGTCATTATCCATCACTATTCCCATCTTATGGTGACTTCGTTTCGATTTGGCATCCTGGGATGAGTGATTTGTCATCTTCACACATTGCTACACTTCGTATCCCACCTTTATTTCCCTACTTTCTTCTTACATCCCTTTTCATTTTCTACTATTCTACGATCGTCAGTCTCGCTTTCATGATAGTGCATTTATGTGAAATGGGCTACCATGATTCTCCTCACATTCGCATTGCGCACATGGGCTTAGCATTATCTATCGGGTATTCGGGCCTCTTTGTTTCCCATCATTTCATCTCACTTTCACCCCGGCCTACACACACCGAGTCGTAATACCACCCTGAGGCCATGAGATTTCTTCGACGCATTTTATATGGACAGGTTCCATCTACTAATTGAGTACGAAATGTCGATAGGTCTCTGTTCTTAGGGAATATCGAGGGTCACATATTGCCTTCCATTCAGTTGCTTGCCTGAGGTCCATGATCAGATAAAGATGATACAGAGAGTTGGGACCGTTGATGGTGCATTAGCTTGATGCTTCGACACGTTCACACTAGGGCATGCCCCCATCCTTTCATGATGGCTTTGGCTCTTACACATGTACACAGGTAGTATGTTTCGCCTAAAGAAGTTTTGGGCATTAGAGTTTGAGTAAGCCCTGTATTCAGCTTGGTTTCTTCATACAATAGAGCGCTGAGAGTCGAACGGATCGATTCACTATATCTATCGAATTCAAATATGGATGTGCATACTGTGGAATTCCCATTCATCAAGCCAAGTTCGCTCGCACAAACAATTGGGTTTTTACTGATGTGTTTCAGGGTTTTCATCGAGTTATTTGAGCTTCAAATGTTCATACAGGGGCATACCCCCATCACATTTGCGGATATGATGTTATATGGATTACTGAGAGGGATTTTCTCAGAATGAATTTCTAATATTTCGTGCTTACCTTTGACTTTATGTGTATGTTGATATGCTCTAAATTTCAATAGCATATACATTGTCATTATATGTTTATATACATGAGGCATTTATCATTTTATCTTGTTATTATTTAAATCGGTGGTTTAAAACTTGATAAAATCGCATCTCGAATAGTCGGGTTCGCTTTATGTCATCAAGTGCGTGACTTTACAGTAAACCTTAAGGCATAAGAACACTATTCTAAATAGTCCATAGTCGATCAGTATTATGGGAATAATAATGAAGTAAGACTATTATGTTTTCTGAGAAAATACCACATTTTGCTAGTCATGAACATAAGATGTTACTCATAAAATAAATACATGTTAAGTTCATGTTATTGGATTGACCCGCTATGAGAAATACTACATGGATTATGTCATCGCAATTTCATTGCAAAGAGTGGTATTTTTGTGTCCTTCGACCTGAATTCACCATGGATTCCTACATATTGAGGAACTTCGTGTCTTGGATGTGGTGCTCAATGACGCCTTTAACAGATGGTAATACGTGCTATGGTCAGGCATGCAAGAAATCGTGTGGAGGAATGTGAGAGTGATAGTGAAGGAATTTGTCCCGCTTCTTAATTGAGCGAGATGTCTAGTCATACTGGCAGCAGAGATCATAAACGGCAAGGAAGTCTGATCTGAAACAGTAGAGGCTTGGATAGATATCAATATCATTTGTTTAGTCACTACTGAGAATCAAGAAACGATTAAGTTGTATGTTACGAGACTTCACCATGCTTCAGGCTTAACGAGGATATCGTGGTGACAAAGGACTAATATCATACTATGGTAAAGTTTTTCAGTCATCGAATTCACTTGATTTGGGTAGCTATAATGTTCACTAGGAGACCAATTATAATCAGGGACTTTAGAATATGATTTAAAGTTCCACTAATAACATCGACAACCATGTGTCACACATAAGAACGAGCGCCATAATGGGATGTTAAAGGTTTCTTTAGCCCATGATTAAGCCCAAGCCCAAGCCCAAGCCTAAGGCTATTAATAGTAAATGGAATTTGGTTTAAATTCATTTTAATAAAGGGTTCGGTGCTTGGCTATAACATGTGGGTTTATCATCTAAAGTAGGTGGTTCTTTTCGATGTGGGTGTTTTGAGAGAATTCTTTTGTAGTTTCGAAGACACTAAGGTGTCTTTAGTTTCAGGTAGACAAAGACCTATCATAAGGTGCTAGCACATCCATCCCATCCACAAATGCCATAGATACCTTTTGCAGGGCGTTTTCACACTGCATCGCTCGCTCAAGCTGCTTTATCGCTTCGTATGGTTTCTGCCTGCGGTTTCAACGTGTGTGATTAAGCAAATCTGCACTATCGGTGCGATTCGGCTCACAAGAGGTAAGATCCGGATTTCTGATTCATTGCTTAGTTTATCAAACCGCTGATCTCGATGCAAGCCAAATAAGTAATTTTTTTATTTCCGCCGGCGCTTTCTTATCACTAGATTCCAACAACAATGGTATCGAGTGCTACTTGTTGCTCGTGAAACCGATTTTATATGTGATATAACGTGATCCGTTTAGTGTATTTGTTTTCACCATGTGTGATATGCCAGCCATCCATTAGTTCATCCCGCTTATAACAATTAAGATAACTGAGTCATAAGTTTTTTTTTTCTCTCAGATGAAGTTTGTAACATCGTATCAAAAATTGAAAATTATTCAAGTTAGAAAAGCTCTAATAGATTATGATCGTTGATGATCGTAATCAAATTCCGAGTTCGTGAATTTTGTGTTCAGACTGACAGGACTATTGGCAAATTAATATTACCTAAGTAGGATCACATATTAAGTATGGCTGCTATAAATTATTCTTAATCGCAGGGATCAAGTACACACATTAATGTTAGACATTAAGAATGGATCATACGATTATTCTTAATCGTTAGGATCAAGCACATTAATGTTAGACATTAAGATCGACTGCATATTACTACACACAAGTGTGATCAGTTCTAAATTAATGATGGACTCCGTTATATTAAGAGTAATCAGTATCGTGAATGACCGTAATTATTAGTGTGACTAATGATCAGAGAATGTGCAAGAACTCACTCATGCTAGCCTTTAAAATTTGTTTATGTGACTAACTGTAATTGAACACCATATTCATAATCTTATTATGTGCTTAATGTGTTTATATTCAATTTGCATGGTGCATGTCATGAAGGTTCTTAGGTTCAATGTGTGATCAGTGTATTAATTATAGCTTGTAATTTTTAAATATGTGTTTATTGTAGTTGTTTTTATTGGACACAACATGTGTGTCTCTTTTTATGATTTTAGTACAAATAGCATACAATTATTACTTGCTTCAGAATGAAGAAGAATCAAGAATGAGGCCCGTTCGCTCTGTAGACAAGTCCATAAAGCTAAGGTATTGGTAAAGTTGTAATCTCAAGACTCATACTGGGCTTATGGAGATCACCTTAGGAAATGTCTATGACATGTCACGCTTACATTTATGCTATTAATATGCTTGTATGTGATGCATGTATATTCTTATAAAGTCATTTAACAACTTGATAATTTCATCACATAAAATAATATTGTCATAAAATGCCTTCCATAATTTAACACTTGTCAATACTTCGATCGTCTTAATATAGTTTCTGCCAAAGCATGGTGTATTGGGCCATCTTAGGAAGACATGATGGATAATGGTGATATCCATAATATTTAAATACGGTTAGACTCTAACTAGGCTATCATAACGGTTTTGGGCCTAAGGGCATAAAAGGACAAAGTTTTCTACCTACTTAGCTTAAGTTTAAGTGTTATGCTAAAGCTAAGCTTGAGTTTAAGTCAAACGTGGATTTTCACCCACTAAGAAACTATAATATTGTTTCTATGTTAATTAAAGAGTTATTAATTTTAATGGGAATATTAAAGACCTCCTTTATTAAAAAAGCTTCAGATATTTTTGTATGTAACCAATGGCATCAAACAACACATCAACATTTACTTCGCGATCTCGGCTCCTGAAAAGGAATAACTTAATGGGACAAACTTCCTCGATTAGTCTCGAAATTCGAGGATCATTCTTAAACAAGAGAGGAAGATATATGTTCTGATAACAGAAATCCCTAATGAACCTCCCGCTAACAATGCCCCACGAGTCGAGCGGATGCTTATATAAGAAGTACTTAACACTATGGATGTAACCTGTCTTATGCTTACAACCATGAACTCTGAGCTTCAGAAGAAATTTGAGGAAATGGAGGCATTTGATATGATGGTGCATCTCAAGGGAATGTTCCAAGAGCAAGCACATCAAGAAAGGTTTACAACCACCAAAGTATCAATGCATGCAAGATGACTTCGCACTTCAAGAAGTGCACACGCAAGCAATGATGAAGGGTCTCATCGACATAGCTTCGATAAGCTTCGTACTTATTAGCCATGAGTTTACTAATCTGATTCTAGGTTCATTACCTCAATCTTATGATCAATTTTGTTATGAACTACAATGAAAATCTATGGAGAAATCTATTACTAAGTTACATGGAATGTTAAAGAATGTTGAGACGAACATTCAAAAGACAAATCCAATGCTTATGGTTCAAAAAGGGGAAGGCATGAAAATAAAAAGGAAAGGGCAAAGGCAATAAGGCCAAGAAAGGCAAAGGATAATCCAAGCCTAAGGCCAAGAAGCCAAAGCCGCCTAAGGAGGGAGTTTTCTTCTTCTATAATGAATAATGAAAAGAGGAATCAGAAGCTCTACTTGGAAGATCCGAAGAAAAGAAGAGTGCAGCGCTACCACTTCGTAGTATTTATGTTATAGAAGTCAACTGCCTATCGCTTCATGGGTATTAGATACTGGATGTGGATCTCACATTTGTGTAAATGTGCAGGGCCTACGAAGTAGTAGATCATTGGCTAAAGGCAAAGTGGGCCTACGAGTGGGGAATGGAGCAAGAGTTGCTGCATTAGCTGTAAGAGTTTATGATTTGACTTTGCCTAGTGGACTTGTTTTCCAATTAAAGAATTGTTATTATGTGCCTGCTTTGAGCAGAAACATTATTTCAGTTTCTTGTTTAGAAATGGATGGATTTCACTTTATTATTAAGAATAATATTTTCTCCATCTATAATGCAGACATTTTTTATGGGAATGCTCATTTATCTAATGGTCTCTATGTTCTAAACTTCTTGGAACAACCTAAGCCTCACTTATAACATTTCCGATAATTAAGAGGTTCAAGTCCAATGACTTGAATCTAACCTACTTTTGGCATTGTCATTTTGGCCATGTCAATGAGAAACTCATCTTGAAGCTCCATCAAGATGGGCTAATACATTCATTTGGCTTAAAGTCATTTGAAACATGTGAATCTTGTTTACTAGGCAAAATGACCAAGGTTCCTTTTGTTGGACACAGTGAGAGGGCTAGTACTTATTGGGCCTTATACATACAGATGTTTCTGGACCAATAAGCTCGATTGCTAGAGGAGGTTATCAGTACTTCATTACTTTTACCATTGACTTTAGTAGATATGGTTACATCTACTTAATGAGGCATAAGTCTAAATCATTTGAAAAGTTCAAATTATTTAAGAATGAAGTACAGAATCAACTTGGAAAGAATATCAAAACACTTTGATCTGATCGAGGTGGTGAATATTTAAGCCAAAGTTTTGATGATCATCTTAAGGATTGTGGGATAGTCTCACAACTCACTCCACCTGGAACACAACAAAGGAATGGTGTATCTCGAAAGAGAACTAATCTTAATGATATGGTTCGATCTATGATGAGTAGAACAGATATTCCAATATCCTTCCGGGGATATGCATTAGAGACTTCTGCTTTCTTATTGAATAGAATTCCATCAAAGCGCTTGAGAAAACACCATATGAGTCAGGGACGTGAAAACGTCCTGCCTTGGCTCTTTCTCAAGATCGGTCATAAGCTTATGTAAATCGTCAGCTTCGACATAAGCTAGCATCTAAATCTGATAAGTGCTTATTTGTGGGGTATCCAAAGGAAACAAAAGAGTACTACTTTTACATCCCATCTGAGAACAAAGTGTTTGCTGCCCGTAATGTCAGTAATGGAATCTTTGGAAAGCGGAGTTCATTTCCAAAGAGTCAAGTGGGAGTAAGACATACTAAGAAGTTCAAGAACCACAAGCTGCCAACGAGCCTCCATGGAAGCCTTCTACAAGACTCACAACCAGTTGTTGAGGTCGACATTTTAGCACAAGGCCCACAAAGGTCCGGGGCAAGAGGGACCAAGAGTCAAGAGATATGGATTTCGTGAACTAACGACAAACCATGTAAAGCCATGGATCAAGATGAGCCCACAACCTATCATGGCGGGCAATGATGAGCCCGCATTCTCAAAATGGCTTCAAGCCATGAAGTCCGGAATGCAATCAATGTACGATAACCGTGCCTGGAATTCGTCGATCCACCCGAAAGCGCCAAGGTCATTATCAGAACGGTCTGGCAAGACGTTCACGATATAATCTTCAAGTCTCGATCATTGCAAAGCGTTTCAAAACAAACTCATGGTATCACTGCGATGAGACCCTTTTCACCCGCCATGCTTAAGTCTATTAGATTCTTCGCTATCGCACTCGGCGATTACGCCAGATTTAGCGTAAATGATCGTATCAGCTGCTTTCTAATGGAAACTTACTCGCAGATGTGTACATGACACAACCTGAAGGTTTTTTCGATCCTAAGTATCCTAATAGGGTGTGTGTTTCCAAAGATCCATTTATAATTGAAGGTGTTTCACGTGCTTGAATCATCGCTTTGATGAGGCCGTTAAAGAGCTCCGGGCTTTAAGGGAAAAAATGAAGATGAGCCTCAGGTATACAAGAAGCCATGGGAGTAATCGTATTCTAAAGTGCCGATGTGGACGACATCCACTATTAGAAAATGACATCCCTACCTTGTAGAGTGTCAAGTCTCCCAAGTTAGAGGTAATGCCTTTCAAATGAAAGACTTAGGTGAAGCCGCCACATCCTAGGCATAAAGATCTATAAAAGATGATCTCAATCTGCTACTTTGTCAAATCAGTACATGCACAAAGCTAAAGAGGTTTAGTACGCAAGATCTCCAAGAGAGGTTTCACAATATGTCTTCAGCCGGCATTAAGCTCAAAGAAGTCTCAGCTGGCCCAGTCCATGAATGTCACGCCTCTTCGATTCACCGAATTCGACAAGTGATTCGAACCGAGTTCTGGGTGCGACTATATAATCGACTCTTTAATTGCTTTTTTTTTTTTTTATAAGAGAATCAAAATATCAATTCCACATACAAAAGAACTACCACCGGAGTGGTGTGTCCATCAAATCTTATACATGTATACCAGTCCACTTATATATACAAAATCAGACTTACATTTACAAATCAAAGCATGGAACATACTATGATGAACTCTACTAAGTAGTCACCCCACTGTATGTGGTGCTTTCAGACGCCATCTCATGTACCTACACGGATGAAAACCCGTAAGCGTTTCACGCTCATGAAACATGTACTTGGCATACACATTTGAAGCATAAATCAATAACATATAATCGACTTTCATGCATTCATATAATTAAACTATACCTCTATAGCATTCCTGGACTATACCTATAGCGTAATCTATTCATTCTTAACTTATATTTCATAACATTCTGATCTTATACTTATAGCGTAATCTATTCTCTTCGAACTTATACTTCTTATAACATTTTGATCTTATACTTACTCAGATCTTACACTCATGGCAGACTTATTCTTATTCCTACCTCCCGTAGGACACATATTTATACTTATCTCCCGTAGGACGCATACTTATATAGATTCAGACAGATCATTTTATACATATACTGAGTATGGAGTACTTATCCACATACTCATACTTATACTCGTTTTATCTCCCGTAGCAGTTACAGAGTTTTGATGCTACATATAGATATTTACTAATGATCGGTACTTATATCTATCTCGCATCTCCTCGTAGGAGTCGACATAACTTATGCTTATACGTAGGTACACTTAGGTACTACAAAAAGTTTCTTCTTTTTATACTTAAACCATATATAGGCTTATACTTATACTACTGAGTTTACACTTGTTCCTGAGGCACCCGTGATATACTACAGAGACATGACTAAACGTATACCGGCATTCGCGGAACTTATTCTTATACCCAAGACTGTAGTACTACTTGTTCGAATGTCTCAAAAGCATACATACTGTGTTTATATCAAACTTATATTTAATTGAAAGTACCCGTAGGTACTACGTAACTTATGCTTATTCTGTATTTCGATCTGCTCAGACACGGAGCATACAATTCTGTCTTACCGAACTTATACTGCTGCATGCAGTTAATTTTTGTATTTCTGGAGCAAGTGAAGTACCCAGAGGTACTACAACATTTTATTTCAGGCAAAAGTAATCTGCAGGCACTCACGCAATGCATTCATTATACAGAGGTACCCGTAGGTACTACTGGACTTATACTTATTCTTGTCTTTCAGCTCTTATACTTATATTATAGAACTTATACATGTATTTCAGATCTTATACTTGTCTTACAGAGCATATACTTGTCTTACGGATCTTATACTTGTTTTACATAACTTATTCTTGTCTTACGGATCTTATACTTGTGTTACATAACTAATTCTTGTATTTCAGATCTTATTCTCATGGCGTACCAGAGGTACGATAAGCCTTAACATATCATAATCATATCAGATAAGTATCAGGACTGTGATTACATGCTTGATATAATCAGGGTGGTAGTCACTCATATCAGTTATATACACAGTTTATACGTATTTAGAACATCTCCCAAAACAAACAAATTTGTCTGGCTTATATCGAATCATCTTTAGACTTATACAATTTATGCTTATAATAAAGCTTATGCTTATTCGCATCTCCCGCAGGGAGTTTCGTAGCTTATTCTTATACAAAAAGTACCCGTAGGTACTACATAGATTCATTATACTGGCAATCTGGGGAAAATTCACCGACTTATATTTATAATACAGGACTTATACTTATTTTATCGATACCTTAAGTACCGTAGGGTACTACGTAGATTTTACTTGAAAATAAAAGTACCCGTAGGTACTGGGCTGCATCAGCCAGAGGTGTCTCGTAGGTACATTCGTATCTTTACCATATTCATTCATTACTCTTATTCTTTATTCGTAGTCTTACTCATATAAACTGCCACTACTCCGACCAATCATAAGAAATGAGTAGGACGTAGACAATAAGTAACCGAAGGTACAACACAAGCATCGAAACCCAGAGCACAAAGCAGAGTACCGGAATACCAAATCTGAGCACCGTAGCACTAATCAAGAGTACCGGCACTAATCAGAGTACCGGGCAATTAATCAGACGTCCACTCATTCATTCTTCGTCCTAGGTAGTCATATGATCTATATGCCTTGAACTCATAACCTATCTTAATCATATTCCGTGTTCATGACATACTCTTCATATTCAGGTTCATGTTTCAGTTCGTTTTCATGTTTCATATCAGAGTTCATGTCATGAACACATCTACATATTTGCATTTCCCATACTTTTCTTGTTTCCATGCCTATTACATATGGCATTTCATACACTTGGTGTACAAAGATGATGCTTATGTATTCACACATCATCTATGTATTCTTGTGCCTCTATGAGTCTATTTTACTACAGTGAAATTGGAATCATTCCAATTGGATCATCCAAATTAAAGTTATGGCATTTTCATGCCAAACTAGCTCGACTTACCGATATTACCCGGGTGGACAAGCTTGTAATACTCACTTTCCAAAGGCCTTGACTCCATATTTGGACAATGTTTATTTTGTACTCCTTATAGATAAGGTGCTAAGGGTTCTCCTCCAACTGGAATCACCCAAATCGAGCACCGAACTCAAGTTATGTCCTAAACAACCTGGTCATCATGGTCAAAATCAAAACCACTGGGCTTGAACATACCCCGCTTTGAGAATTTTCACACACATAGAATCAGAATTTGAAGGCACTATTTTCCAGGATGTTTGGTTTTTCTTGGAAGTCTATTTTAATCAGAAACTTGAATCACTCAAATCGGACTCAGAAATGAGAAAGTTATGGCCAGAATACCTAACGCGGGTCAAAAAGAAAACGTAACACCTATACCGGGTACCCGCTCTCGATCCGCACCGGTACAACCCTTTGAATTTTGCCCAGAATGTGGGTTTTTCTTCACTTTTTTTATATGTTGATACCTAAATCAACTCAATACTCCATAAACACATCAAAACCACTCCAAATTCATCATGAAATCTCTATTTTACTCAATTCATCTTTCATTACATATCTTTCCTCAAAAATCTTCCATGAATTTCTCCCAAAACAACTCTAATATGGGTCATAACCCATACACAAACCAAACATGAAGATTAGTTAGGTTTTGTTCTAAACCCTAACTCCATTTCTTTCATTTAAACCATGAATCCAACCTCAAAGGGAGGATTCCATACTTATTTTAACCAAGCTAGAGTTTTTCAACTCAATTTCATTCAAACTTCCTAACTAAACCCTAGGTTTGGAACTCATAAAATTTCCTAGAATTCCATACAAAACCATAAGATCCTTACTTTCCATGTAATATCCATACCACAAATCATAGAATCCATACCTTTTTTGATCTTCCTTTCTTCCTCTCTTCTCTTCTTCTTCTCTTCTTCTTCTTCTCCCCTTCTCTTCTCTTCTCTACGGTTTTTCTCCCCCAAAATGAGACCAAATTTGGTCTTAAATCCAACATCTATCCTTAGGCCATGTTTGGCTCACCAAAAACCCATTTTTTGGGTTAAGTTTCATTTTATTTCATTTCAATCCTTAAATTCTCTCTTTGCAAATCAAATTAGGCATAATTCTATTTTTAACCCATGCTTCTTCATCTTATGACTCTCTATGCCCTTGCAAAAATTACAAATTTGTCCTTATGTCTTGTGAATTTCCGGGTCTCTCGTTTCCATGTTTCGCATTTAACTCATGAAACATTCAAATTATGCTTACAAAATACCCTAAACATGTCAAAAACTGCTAGGGTATATTTTAGGGTGTTACAATGAAGGACGAGAGAGACCGCATGGATAAAATCCCATATGCTTCGGCTATTGGTTCTATCATATATGCCATGCTTTGCATCCGACCTTATGTCTCCTATGCCTTAAGCATGACAAGTAGATTCCAATAAATCCAGTGAATGTCATCGATAGCAAATTTTCAAGAATATCCTTAAGTACTGGTAGCAACCAAGGATATTTTTCGTATCTATATGCAGCAAGAAGGCAGCTAGTTATATGGTTATACCGATGTCGGTTTTCGCCTCCGACTTAGATGACTTGAGATCACAACCTGGTTTTGTGTTTTGTTTGAATGGAGGTGCTGTGAGTTGGAGAAGTTCCAAGAAAGACACCGTGGCCAATTCTACTACAGAGGCTGAGTACATAGCCGCCTTAGATGCAGCTAAGGAGGCAATTTGGATCAAAAATTTCGTTTTTAGACTGGGTGTTATTCCTAGCATTACAAACCTAGTGAACGTCTATTGTGACAATAATGGGGCTATTGCTCAAGCCAAGGAGCCCAAATCACATCAGCGATCCAAACGCATACTCAGGCGTTTCCACCTCATTCATGAGATCATTGAGAAAGGAGATGTTAAGATATGTAGAGTTCATATTGATGACAATGTTGCTGATCCTTCTCACTCTCTCAAAACCTCCCTTCCACAAATAAAGCATGATAGTCACACTAGATCAATAGTATCTCACGATTTATGCCTCTACTGGCTTACTGTTGAGATTATTAGTGATACTCTCTAGCCCAGTGGCATATACATTGTCATTATATGTTTATATACATGAGGCATTTATCATTTTATCTTGTTATTTAAATTGTGGTTTAACTTGATAAAATCAGATCTCAATAGTCAGTCTTGGGCTTTTTTATGTCATCAAGTATGTGACTTGAAACTTTAAGGCATAAGAACACTATTCTAAATAGTTCATAGCTCCATCATTATCAGGGGAATAATAATGAAGTAAGACTATTATGTTTTCGAGAAAAGACCACACGCTTTTATCGGTCATGAACATAAGATGTTACTCATAACATAAATACATGTTAAGTTCATTTTATTTGATCGAATTCGCTACGAAATACTACATGGATTATGTCATTAGTAATTCTCATTGCAGTAGTGGTATTTGAGTCATTCGACATGAATTCACCATGGATTCCTACATGAGGAACTTCGTGTCTTGACGTAGCTCAATGACGACTTTAACAGGATGGTAATACAGGCTATGGTTGGGCATGCAGTAAATCATGTGGAGGAATGTGGAGCGATGCTAGCACCTGGTCTCCATTCTGACTGGAAAGGGAGATGTCTATCGCCTCTCGATAAGTGAGACTGAGAAATGCATATCGTGGTCGAATGAGACTGATGTAGGAGTTATCAATATCATTTGTTTAGTCGTCATTTGAGAATCAAGAAACGTATTGCTGCTATAAAGATGACTTCATCCATGCTTTATGCTTAATCGAGACATCGTGTGACAAAGGACTAATATCATACTATGGTAAGGTTTTTCGAGTCATCGAATTCACTTGATTTGGGTAGTTATAATGTCTTGATAGAGACCAATTATAACTTGTGGGCTTAGAATATGATTTGGGCCAGCTGCCAACATTGAGTGAACCTAAAGGATCTCACATAAGAACG
The DNA here is from genome assembly GCA_016808115.1 of Tetrastigma voinierianum. Taxonomy (NCBI): domain Eukaryota; kingdom Viridiplantae; phylum Streptophyta; class Magnoliopsida; order Vitales; family Vitaceae; genus Tetrastigma; species Tetrastigma voinierianum. Next base: position 132,844 of record JAEQBH010006306.1, on the reverse strand, counting down.
AGCTATAATGGGATGTTAGAAAGGCTCTCTCTTTAGCCCATTATTAACTCCCAAGCCCAAGCCCATTAATAGTTCATGGAATTTGCTTAAATTCGCTTTAATAAAAGGGTTTGGGAGGCTGGATATAAATATGGGGTTTATCATCTAAAAGTAGTGCTTTTCATGGGCGTTTGAGAGAATTCATTTTCAAGTTTTGGAAGACACTAAGGTGTCTTTAGTTTTGTGGGACAAAGACCTATCATAAGGTGCTAGCACATCCATTCCATCCATTAGCCGTTCGAGTGAATACCTTTAGAGGGCGTTTGCACACTGCATCGCCTCGCTCGTTGTCGATCATTTCCGTATGGACTTCGTTTGCGTTTCAAGAACTGCGGGATCAAGAAAATCTGCACTAGTCGGAAAGGATTCTGGCTCTATAAGAGGTAAGATCCGATTTCTCGACTATTGTTTAGTTTCATCAAATCTCTTGGATCCTGATGTAGTTCAACATTAAATTTTTTTATTTTTGCCGCGTTTTCTTATCGCTGGATTCAAACAGTGCAGTAGTGGGTTTCTAACATGGTATTAATGCCTTAGACTGGGGAATAACCCTTTCTTTGCGCCTTTGGACATGTTCAATCCCTTTATTTTGATTCGGGTTCTCCGGCATCGTGCCCAAATTTGATCCCTTCCTTTTGTTTCGAGTTCTTCGACATAGCGCCCGAATTCAATCCCTTCATTTTGTTTCAAGTTCTCGGGCATCGTGCCCAGATTCGATCCCTTTGTTTTCATTCGGGTTCTCTAGCATTTCGCCCAGATTCGATCCCTTCCTTTTATTCTTTGCTCCCTTCTAGCATTTCCCGTGACCTCGATCCCTTCCTTTTATTTTGGGTTCTCTAGCATTTCGCCCAGATTCGATCCCTTCCTTTTGTTTCCTCAGTCTTTCGCATTGTGCATGATTCTATCCTTTGTTTTGTTTCGGAAGCCCGAGCATCGCTACTGACCGATCCCCTTTGTTTTGATTCTAAGTTCTCCATCGTGTCTATTCTGATCCCTTCATTTTGTTTCTGCTCTTCTAAGATCACACCCAGATTCGATCTTTTTTTTTTTTTTATTCCTGCCCTCTAACATCGCGCCCCAGATCCAATCGCGCTCGCTTTGTTTCGGCCCTCCCAAGATCGCGCCCCGTGATTCAATCACTTAGCTATTCTGCTCCCTCGAGCATTGCGCCCATTCGATCCCTTCCATTTTTCGAGTCCTCCGGCATCGCGCCGATCTCGATCCCTTCCTTTGTTTTCGGGTTCTTCTAAGATCAACATGCTCTGGATTCGATCCCTTCCTTTTGTTTCTGTGTCTCTCCCAAGATCGTGTCCGAATTCTTTATTATCTTTCTGATCGTGGTCCTGGATTTTCCTCATCTTCCTTGGCATCGTGTCCGAGCATCGCTTATCTTTTTGGCATGGCTCCAAACTTTCACTATCTTTTCTGCATTAGTCCGATTTTCCTCATCTTCCCTAAGATCGTGTCCGAGCATCAATTATCTTTTTCGGCATCGCGTCCGGCTTTCATTATCTTTTCCAGCATCGTGTCCGAGCATCACTTATCTTTTTAGACATCGCGTCCGGCTTTCATGATCTTTTCCAGCATCGTGTGCTAGCATTGCTTATCTTTTCCGACATCGAGTCACCATTATCTTTCCTAATGTGTCCTAATTTTCCTTTATTCTTCCTAAGATCGTCCGAGCATCGCTTATCTTTTCGCATTGCGTCCTAGCTTTCTCTTATCTTCTACTGCATCAGGTCCTGATCACTCATCTTCCTGTGCATCGTGCTCTGGGTTTCTCTTAGTCCCGCCGTGGCGACCAATTCGTTAGCCTTGGTACCTTGTGTATGTGGGACAAAATCACTGGGTCATCCGGGTTCTTCACTAGGAGTTCATTTCACTCTTACACGCGAAAGTAATTTCTCACCACGATTCACTTCCCCATCAAGAGGCATATTCAGACCCTCAATTTTTTCCTAAACACTTGCATTTATCCCATGGTTGTCACACTTACCCATCGCTCTCATATAGCACCATTAGTGGCCTTTAGGCTTAGTTTCCAGCTCCTCGAGCCTCCTGGTGGGCTTGTATATGGTCCATCGAGTGCATATGTAGCTCACTGTGAGTGTCATCGTGGCTTCCTTTTTTAGTTATCGCATCATGCCATAGCAAGTGGGCCCCCCCGAGGTTTTAACTAAATCAGAGTTTATTGGAGTATGTCGAATTCAGCACTTTGCATATCTCCCTCTATCCGAACCTCGAAATCATGCACCATTTCTTTGTTGATTCCCTACTAATTAAGAATTCCTTTGAAAAATTTGAGAATTTTTATCAACTGATCACCAGCTTGGAAACCTACTTCAACCCGCCCAACGATTTCTAGCGAAGTTAATTATTCGAAAGGTGTTCATATTCTAGAGCATTCAAGATTGTTTTGGTCATATCTCCCTCATCCAAATTCGAAATCATGTACTGTTTCTTTTTTTGGATTCCTTACTCTTCAAGAAACATTCTATCAAATTTTTAGATTTTTTTATCAATCAGATCCACCAATTGAGAACTGCACAATTCTGCTCATCTGGGTCAACTTACATGGAGCACCTGTTGCTAGATTTTGTGTGGCCCAAATCCTACTTGGTGGCCCATGTCCTGTGATCGCCCTGCATGGGTCAAGGTTCAGCTATGTTATGGGTTTCCTCGCGACCCATTCGGGTCTACTTGGATACTTGGTGGTTAAGGAAAGAAGTAAATGTGGCCATCTATGGACCTTGGGAATAGAAGAGTGTTTATGGAGCTGGATAAGTCCGAGACTGATTCGGGGAGTTCTCGAGACTGAAGGTGCACAAAATGGAGTGAGTTTAGAGAGATAATAAATAAGAACAAAAAACATGAAAGAGAAGAAAAAAAAGGAAGGAAAAGAAGAGAGGAGAAAGAAAGAAAAAGAAAGAGAGATGCTCTAGATCCGGGTGGGTGTGGTCTCTCTCATTTTGAAGAGGATTTCCTACAGATTTGAAGGAGTTGATACCTGGTTTTGGAAGTAGAAAAGAAATAAGGAAAGGGGGATAGCCATGAATCCTATAGGTACGAAAGTTGTATGCTTCTCCCATTTTCTCTTTTTGCACTATTCGCTCTTGATGTTCGCAGCCTGCTTTTGTGAGCACTAGCACGTTTGTGTCAAGCCAATCATTCCTGAGTTGGAATTGCAATTCATCTGCTTTGTTGGATTCCTGACTCTATGAGAAAGATTCTGAAAATTTTTGAGAACTACTCTAATCCCATTAAACCATTGAAACCTGATCGCCGGGCCTCATTGCCCTATTTTTCGAAAGCAAGCAGTGGCACTCGTCATCGTTAGAGTCGTCTCACTCCTTCAGTTAGAACTTTACACCCTGCAAGCAGGGATTCCTTACTATGTGAGGAAAGTTTTGACAAATTTTGAGAACTGCTCTTAATCTACCAACCTCGTTTTGGAAACCTGATCACGGTTCACAAGCCCATTTTCCTAAGGAAGTATGGTACTCGTCATCGCTGTGTCGCTCTCACCAGCTTAGAGTTAGAACTTTAACTTTATAGGAATTCCTTACTATGTGAGGAAATTTCGGGTTAAATTTGGAGAACCGCTTCACCGCTCAACCTCGTTGAAACTAGATCGTGCGGTAGGTTCTGCTTCCCAAACAGCCAGCCCCACTTTGCCTGTTTGATCAGTTCTCACTATCCGAGCCTGAATCGCATAATCGTTGCTTTTTTGGGCTTCTTCCTCGAGGAATGTTCAAACAATTAAAATACTTTCAACTCGACTTGGGCCTGGTCGGGGAACTAGACTTGCCCATTCTTTCGGCGGGCTTTTTCCGTGGATAGCAAACAGCATCTCGTTTGTCACTACTTACTCATCCCAGCTCGTAATCATCAATTGTTTTTTGACTTCAGTCACAACAATATTCTAGTGAAATTTAATTTTTCAACTAGCTTGGACCTGTATCAGAACCCGTTTCCAAATCGTCAGGTAGGATAGCTTATGGCATCCCCCTATTTTAAGACTCTTCAAGCCCGAATCCTCAGCCTCAAGTCTGCTTGGTAATTTAATGCATTTGTAGGTCATATAGTTCAATCTAATCCTAACTTGAATTAGAGGGGACTCGCTTATTAGACACTTGAGGTTAGGTGAGTTTGATTGTGAATTGCGATCGTGGTTAGTGAATTGTCATTTGGAGAGTGTGGAAAGAACAAACATCTCAACTCTCATTTTTCCATTCACTTCCATTTTGAATCACAACTTGGTTACTTGATCATGGATGTGTGTTGTGTGCTTGTGCTTATTAACTAACCATATCTACAAAGACATGGCTGTGGACCACTGAGACGTGTTTAGGCCGGTAGTATTTAAATTATATGTACATGGTGTTCGACTTTGACGTTTCAGGGTATCGGAGCTTGTTGACTTACCTCTTATGCAGGGCTTGGCTAAGGACCATAGGTACACACCCATTGTTTTGTTTGGTCGAGAGTGTTTATGCATGTTAGATCGAGTAGTTAGTGATTCTTCAGGTCAACTGCTTTAGCCCTTGGTTTCTGATCGGGACGATCTTCACCCATAGCGATCCCATGCACCTAATTCATTAATAAAGACCGAGTTCCGGGATTAGAGGGGTGCTAAGTCACATGACCCAATAAGGAACCTGATCCCCGGACCTAGAAATCTAGTTTTCATGGACCGTTTTTTTCCTAACTGGAGCCAATGAGGGCTTTTGCCTAGCTGATTTTCCACAAATAAACTGGTGTGGGTTGAGTCTCCAAACAAAACTGCTTCTTCATCAGATGGATTTTTCAAAGTTAAAAAATCAATCACTTTTTCTATTAATAGCGAGTCACGCTCTTCTTACCATGGATCTGTAGGGTCCATCTTAAATATGATTTTGTCGGGATTACTGTCAGTAATGAGTAGCTAAACTTCCCCAGGTTGATCAGAAGTTGATGCTCGTTTATATATATTTTATGATGATTTAATTCATGCCAGGTGGATGTTAGTTGGTGTATTTCTTAGGATTATTATGGTTTTAATTAATTAATCCATACTGAGAGTTAGGTCTTTGATCCCTATACTAGGGCATACTTGGTGACACTTGGATTGCACCCTAAAATATGGTCCCATGTCTCTTAAGGTATGAATTAGTTATTTGTAATACTAATTAATCTAATCAAACAAGTATAGGGAAATATGGAATGCCTGGTACTAGATGGATTTTTATTAGGAGACGCGTCTTCCAACATTATGTGAGGATCGTATGGACCGAGAGGTGATCGATATGAGCATAGTCTGGGTAGTCCTATTGTATGGACAAAGAGGTGACCAATAAGATTCCCAAGGAAAGCACTACCTTATAACAATACCATGCTTCATGATCTAGAAGGACCGAAAGGAGAATAGGGAGTTGGTGTGATAAATTTAGGGGATACACGAAAGTGTAAACCTCATTTCGTGTTCCTTGGACAAGAATAAGTATATATTCACTTAATTAGTACTTCATAAATATAAATTTCATTACTGAATGACTTTTTAACATTACATTTCCAAATATAAATTGATAGTTGAATTAGTTAATACAAATTTTCAAACAAATCCCATTATGGAATGACTTGTCAAATTTCATGTGAATTTGAGAAAAGCTCAACCTTCATATTTCCATACTAAGTCAAACTTTCTAGTTTCAAAATGGTTTCAACACCCTCCCAATCACACAAAATTCTTATTTAAAAACCAGATAATAAGGTACTTTAATTTGTTCATAGGTGCATGTTGCAATATAATTCTCTCTCCATAGTTTTCTACTCTATCTTATCTACTCTTTCATTTCCATATTTTCTCCATCGTCTTCAGCAACCATAATACATTGTTGTTTTCTTTCCATCACTCTTCTTCTTGTTATCTCATTCCTTCAAGTGACCAACCTTGAAAGATCAGATGGAGGACAACTGGCCAATTAGAATCTAATGACTTCCAAGGCTAACATTAAGGAGGCTAAAGATAAGTCCAACAATTACACCACAATCGAAGATGCCATGCTTTCACTCATTGGCATGAAGCATGATTGGATCGGTAGAGTGATAAAATAAGTAAAGGTCGGCTCTTTCCTTGTGCTGACCGAAAAAATGACCAACCTCATGTTGGTTCACGATGGTATTGTTTGATTGATTTTTAACATAGGCCAAAAACAACTGGATCTTGATATTGTTGTTTGAACAAATTCTTACATTGCTACCAAGAACTAAATCATTCCCCAGCAATGACGCCAAAAAATTGTAAGGACCAAACGATGTGATCAACCAAATCTTCAGCAGAACTACCAAAGACTATTCAGTCCCCGGTAACGACACCAAAAACTTGATTGATTGATTTTTAACATATACCAAAAACAACTGGATATTGATATTGTTGTTTGGACAAAATTCTGACATTGCTACCAAGAACTAAATCAGTCCTCAGCAACAACGCCAAAAACTTGTTTAACTAATTTTTAACATAGACCAAAAACAACTGGATCTTGATATTGTTGTTTAGACAAAATTTTGACATTGCTACCAACAACTAAATCAGTCCCCGGCAACGGTGCAAAAAACTTGTAAGGACTAAATGATGTGATCAACCAAATCTTCAACATAGCTACCAAAGACTATTCAATCCCCGGTAACGGTGCCAAAAACTTGTTTGAGACCCAAGATAATAAATATGTGTTTGCTTTGTATGAGAAGGCTTCATTTGAAAGTTCGTTTTGGTCTAAATCAATGCAAGTGCACAGGTTGTTCATAAATAATTGAATAATATAAAATCCAAATCTCAATCCATGCACCTATGGGATAAATCGAAACCCTAGATGTGAATCTGTATCAGGACTCGACATTAAACACGTAATCAATCTATAAACCATCATCGGTTTTTTCAGAAACGAAGAAAATACAAAAGAAGGCCCTTTTCCGCCGATCCGGGTCGTCGCTATAAGCTCCGTGTTCCTCGTCTCGTGACGCTTCCGATCCCCCTTGATTTCATTCCTTTGCTTTAATGCTATCAGATAGAATTCAGGCCGACGTCAGCGACGGGCGAGACTTTCGCGACATCGCGCGCCGAACGCTATTACTGCCGATTCTCTTCTCGTTGACCGACGCAGTCGCCAGACGCCGTCGCCACGCCGACATCAGGATCGCCCGCCAACTTCCGCCTTCTTTCTTCTCGCTCCAAAATGGTCCCAAAATCGCCCGCTCCACCCAAGCATTCACACACAATGCAAGAATCATATATCTACAGGTAAAATGTGTATTTAACTATAAAATAAAGCTAAAACCATAAGACAGACGTGGGTATGGCATGAGTGTTTTAGGCACTCATCAGTTGTACAAGTAATAAATGTGGATTTAAGTCCAGATATCGTTCCCACAAGGATTGATGAGAAATCTAAAAATCAATTACCCCATCTACTTAAGATCCTTACTATTTGAACTTCAAATTTAAAAGTGATTTGGTTTTAAACTAAAGGAAATGTAAAAACTAAATAAAATTCTATAACTATATATAAAGAACTCAAATAATCGGATTAAGTTCATCGGGGTGTTAACACCTGGAAACAAATCGTACAATTATAAATTTCATGATCATTTCTTATAACATAGTTCAAGAATTAGTTTTGAAATCTAAAACTTTGTCAAAGATGCAAGGGCAAAGTGATAGTTTCGATTTCTTCATATTAATTCATACATTTCACCAATTATGATCCATGCCTTCGCATACATGAGTCTAATTAGTTACTTGTAGAATATAATCCTCTTTCTAAGATCTGGGTATTTTTCCATTTTAGTACTTCACACCCAATTCTTAGGACTGAAGAATTTTTGCCACCATAGACAGGATAATGCAAATCTTCTTCAATCTAATTGGTATCTCATCCTTCAAATCCAATAAAATTTTCTATCTCCTTGATTAGATCTTTGCTAACACGGGATCAAGATCCTTTCATCAGACAGAGGAGAAACCACTAATCAATTAAATTAGTACATCATCCAACTATTCTCTGATTAATGCCCAAAAAGTGCTATTTTGAACCCTATATTAGATAGGTTTTGAGTGCTTTTTGCGCATTAATCATGTCATTTATACCAATTGAAGTGTCTGCCTTCTTAGTATCACTTATGCCGCTTAGAGGTTGCTTTTTGGTCAAGCTTGTGTTGCACTTCGGGGAGTTCAATATCGAGATGTATGACGAATCATGAAGTTTGAACTCAAGTGTCGCCCATCAACCAAATTCCCAAGAATCACGAAAACTCAAGGCAAAGTGAAGAAAATCGATGCAAATGAAGACGTGATGAAATGCAAAGGAGATCAACAAAGCCCTGAATTTTCGCTAGAGTTAAAAATTTTCGTTGGGGATTGCGGTAAATTTCGCAACCTTAGCGAAAATTTTCGCAACCCAGCTTAAATTGCCAATTCGCTGTGATTAAAACCGCCGCTAGGCACTGCTCTAGCGAAATTTTCAGATTCGCACTACCTGTACCCTCGCTTGTTATTAAATTTCGCAACGAATAAAATTACCGCCAGGTTTTAGCGAATTTCCCGCTTTCGCTTATGCCTAGTGATTTCGCTACCTAGCGAAATTCCTTCAATTTAAATAAAATTTTCCAAATTTCCCAATAAATTCAACGCTCGTCATGCTTTCTATTTAATGCTAACCGACTTCAAATTTGGTGTATTACTTTCGTCTCTTTAACTTAGCCAAATTTGTAGGTTTTTGGTATTTTCATGTATCAGTATTTCCATATAAACCCCCTCTCTTTTTGTAATAAATATAGAGAATTCTGGGAAGCAAGAATCAGAGAAGAATTTGTAAGTTTTCATTTTTGTAAATAAAGTTTCGTATTTTTAGTTAGGGTTTTGCTTTTCTCTCTTCTCTCTCCTCTTTCTCTTATTGCCGCTGAAACACCCCTCTCGAGGATGACAACTCAGACAAAGCTGGCAAGCTCTCCTTTCTTTGGAAGAGGAAGGAAGCAAGCCAAGGCTGGGCATACGCATGTTGTCCTCTTGTACCGAAAGTCACAGTACTCGATTTATGGTCTTCATCTTCTCAAATTAGGGGTCGAATAGCTTTGAATGTTATCGATTCAGCCAATACTCCATGCGCAGATTACGCTGCATACTTATTGCTAGGATGCACCGTGGTTCATTAGATGGTCTTTACGAGCCTTTGAGATATTTAATGCTGTGGTTTCAAACTGAAAAAGGGCCATAAACAAGATGTTACCCGTGTTAACTCAAATAGGAGTTGTTTGTGGTGAGGCTTGCTGTTAAACATGATCCTGCTTATGCCTCAGACTATAGGTTGCATGTCATCAGTAACGCTGAGGATAAACCCGAGGACACTTGTTTGCCCTTAACTTCTACCAAGTTAGCGACCTAAATCTTCAAAGTTAACTTTAACCACTTCATTTTCTTTTACAATTTCTCGCTTTTCAACCTACTTCCACTGCTTTTGAAACAAATCCAAAGAGTCCAAATAGAAAGCCTACCTTCGTGCACTTATGCAAATCATTTTGTGGATGAAAACCCATCCCCTGTTCGACCCTGACCACTATACCGCAAAGAGCTCGACTACTAGCAGCAGCAGGGAACTCAGGTGTATATAAATTTTGTTGATTTTAAATAAAATTTCACTGTGGCACTTAATCAAATGGCGCCGTTGCCGGATGGTGCCGAACTACTAATGGTGTTGAAGTGTACTCGTGATCAATACCGCTGTAACCTTTACCCCTTTGTCACTGGGCCATAGAACCGGCGCAAAGACTTAGCAAGAACTTCACTGCTTCGCTTTTATTCAATTAGTTTTAATTCTCTTGTTAGCTAATCTTAACCTTTGGGTGTTTTTGTTAGTTCTCTTGTTGTCTCTAAATTTTGTAAATGTGTGTTTATGCAACAAGTTGGGATAGAGACACATCGTGTAGATCAGATAGAATCGCACACAACCCCGACCCAAATAAGAAGTCGTTGCACATACCGATACCACGGATCCCATACCCGAGGAACAAATGCAGTCAACCAGAACCCCCATGAATCCAAAATGCCTATAGAACCATGAGGGATCACATCCACCCTCCTAGAGTTAGTGCCCATCCTCAGACATTCCTCCCGCTAAAGACGTAGCAAGGAGGGGCCTATTTGGCACTCTACCCCACACAGTGATCACAAAGGAAATGAAAATCCATGCCACCCCAAGTGCTGTGATTTTGAGGGAGGTTTCAGACTACCTTTCAAGGAAGTGTACGATGGACATGGATTGCCGGTTAAAAGCATTTCCATCAATCTCTTAAGGACAAGGCCAAGATATGGCTCAACTCATTGAGGCCTAGAACCATTCAAATCGGGTCGAGTCAGCAGTGTTAATTCCCGAAGAAGTTCTTCAAGACTCATAAGACTAATAATTAAGAGACAAATTTACACCTTTCGCAGCCAGATGGTGAGAGATTTTACCAAGGTTTGGGAACGATTTATGGAAACCATCAGTACGCCCACATCATGGGTTTGATACTTGATGTTGGTGAACCACTTCTATGGTGGTATGTCTCCGGCCATGAGACAACTTTTTGGAAACCATGTGGTGGAGGGAGACTTTTCCAGTAAGCATCCGCACGGCCATGGATTTTTAAATGGCGGGTCGAAACTTCTAAAGGTCAGATGAGCCTAACCTCAGAGATTTGAAAGGATGAGACCCACTAACCAAAGGGGTGGGATGTACGCACCGCCGTAGGAAATAGAAATGAGAGCCAGGATTTCAACCTAGCTAGGAAGGTAGAGGAGCTTGAAGGCAAATACCCAAGAGGTGCACATGTTACCGAAAATCCTACACAAACCAATCTCGCACCAATTTCCAACTCTCAGACACCCAGCAGTAACCATGTCCTATGGCCCCGCAAAGGAAGGATTCGCTGTCGAATGTGCAAACACTGTAAGACAATACAAGCCACAACAATCCAATTCTCCATATGGTAATACCTACACCCAATTGAGTGAATCAATTCTAACCTTGCATGGAGACCCAACCCCTGCTTATGTACTCCCCAAAAAGCAACCCGCTTGGTACACCCACAAACAACAACCATCATCCTCTTCTCCAAAGGGAACAAGCCATATCAATTTGAGTAAGGTGGTGGGCAACTTTGTCGAGGAACAAAAGGAATCAATGCGGCAATCGGCACAAAGGATTGATAATCAGAGGAAAGTACACCGAATAAGAGAATCACGGGCTTCGAGAGCAATCTCAAATCCGTAAAATTGACAACCTACGCATTCAATCACCAAGATCAACAAGTCAAGCAGAGGTACAGAGAAAGGGAGGTTTCCATCACAAACACTTCCAAATCCTAAGGGAATTCATGCAGATCATCCAACAACGAATGGATGAGGTTAAGGCCATAATTACCCCGAGAAGCTGGAAAAGAGGTTGATCAACCCATGCCAAAACCCTATGGAAGACTCAGTGTGGAGAAGAAATGCAACCGAGCATATTCTCCTAAAGGAGGATTCAATGAAATACCGCATACCACCTCCATTTCACAAGCACTTAGAGGTAAAAGAAGGCATCTCAACAAGTGCATTTTTTGTGAGGTTTTAAGACAAGTGAAAGTTAACATACCTCTATTGAGCATAATCAAACAAGTCCCCTATGCAAAATTTTCAAGGATCTTTGCACAATCAAGAAGTGGATTAAAGTATCGAGAAGAAGGCATTTCTCAATGAACAAGTCGCCATAATCCAAAGCAACAATTCCGTCAAATACAAGGATCCGTGATCTCCACACCCCCGCTCAATACCGTGGAATCAGATAGAAAAGTCCCGCTTTGATTTAGGAGCCAGAACCTAATGCCGTATTCAAGATACAAGCATCTAGGCTTAGTGAACTTAAACCTACTCAACATCACACTATCATCGGGCCGATAGATCGCTGAAAATCCCTAAGGGAGGCCAGTTGAGGATGTCCTTGAGAAAATAGACAAATCTCTAATACCCAAGATTTTGTGGTGCTCGATTAATCGAGCCAATCGCAAGTGAACCCAATCATGTACCAATCATCTTAGGAAGACCATTTCTGCCACAAGAAACGGTAATAATAAATTGCCTGAATAGCCATGCAACTAACTCCGTAACATGACCTTGAGTTAAACATCTTCCATTCAACAACAAGCAAAATTTGTTAGAACCGAAAATCAAATTTCGATGAAGTCGCTTCACTGATCAAGCAGCGTGAAAGCAATGTCTCGTGAATTGCAAGGAGTAATCAAACAAGGAGATGAAGAGATATTGGTCTTGCCATCAACATCCACCGCAGCCACCGCTTCAATCTCAAAAGCCATTAGTGAAGACCACTTCAACAATCAGACATCCAACACCATGGAGTCACCCAGTTATCGCGGCTGAGGAGACCTCCCCGAAATTTCCGAGTACACATTTGAAATCGAATCGTCCTGTTTTCAAAAACCGGATTGCAGTTCAACAATTTTGCTTTTTGTCTTAATTTAGTTAATTTTGATAATTTCAGTTATTTTTCGAAAATTTTCTAAATTAGCAGCTTTTCCCTTTAATACTCTTGTTTATATACTATAGTACTTTGTGTTAAATTTTTAATTTTGTTTCATAGTAAATTTTATTATAATAATTTTTATTTCACATAAGACTAATATTTAAGTTATAATTTTTTTGAATTGCAAAAGGTGATGCAGTTGTCAAATTACGAATCCAAATAAATCAAGGACAAAACTCTTCTGGCTCCTCATTCTCGTCAAGAAGAAGGGAGGGGTTGTTTATTCGTCACTTCACATTCTCCCCTCCTTGGGCGGCTCGAGTCACCCGATCCACCACCGGTTCAGCCATCCGCTTCCTCGGCCGCTCACACAAAGGACCATAGCCACTACCGCGCCACACAGCAGCCCGCTGTACCTAGCCCCGGTCACGCCTGTTCTCGCGTATCTTCACCGCACACCAAGACCGAGCCGCTGCTACGTCAATGAGTCTCGCGCACCTACTTGCTCTGCATTCTCGGGCCGCAAACACCGGGAAATTCCTCGATCGAGCCTCCACCACGCAAGACGAGCCCCCGACCGCTCATCGTCCCGTACCCGAGCCACTGCCGAGCCTCCGCGAGCTTCCACTACCAAGACATCACCGGTCGCGGCCTCCTGCTCAACGCATTTCGCCCGCCCCGAAGACTGGTCTTTTACCGAGCCTTGCAGGTCGTACTCAGTAGTCGATTTCACCACGCGTGAGCCCCGGGTTCAATTGCTATTTCTGTGAGTGCCCCGCCGCCTTCCCGGAGCCCTCGCTATCTCTACGTTGCATCACCGTGATTTTCGCGAGTCGAGCCCTTTCCAAAGATTTTACTCTCGACACAAGATGGTTCGCACTCTGGTGGGTCCCAAGATTCTATCAAGGCTGGTGAGATCTCAGTACACCCTAGAGGGAGGCCCCCGCCTCCGGTCCCGACTCCAAGACATCACCTCGCCCCGAGGCCGCACCGAGGAGCCCCGTGGATTCCGACGCTATCGCACACCTGACGGACCCCGTGGCCCCATCACCCGCACTGCAGGAGAGCCCTGAGGCCCAGCCCTCTTCAAGCAGCCCGCACACTCCAGCCCAGCGAAGTCATCATCCCTCTGGCCACACTGGCTACCAAATATTATCCGTCGCGAGGCGACTTTATCACCTCAAATTGCCGCCGCCCCGAGGATTCGCCACTCCGCCCATTGTTCGTAGGGGAACCCATTCCGGAACGTGCGACTCCATCGCACCGCTCCATCAGAGTCGCATTGACGACGTCCCCGCCGAGGGTCGATCCTAGATAACGGAGTCCATGAGGTCGATCGAGTATTCACTTATTACCTTCACGCACTGGTGGCAAAGATTACTCACCCACGAAAGTGGTGTCAGTAGCTTTACCACTCGATTTAATCTCTCTGTAGGATCACCTAGTCCGTGAGCTTCGCCTAAGACATGATCGCCGCCGAAAATTCGAGCGGCCGTATATTTCAAGAGCCTCTGGGTCAAGGGGCGATACCGCCGCCAATGCGCAGGGGTTGGCAGAGATCGGGCCCACCCGCCCATCGCGAGATGGTTCGAGACCGGCCGCAGACACCACCGCTGACCCGCATTTACAGAGGCAGCCCCGCCCCGATGCCGCCGCTTGACCATCCGCTCAGACGAGCGATTTCCGCTCTGCAGATACGCCGCATGCAGGGAGGGAGCCATCTCGGAGGCACTTTATCGATCTCTGGGATTTGCTCAGCCCCTCTCGAGCCGGTGATGGCCTTCTGTCATAGTTGAGGAGTAAGGTCCATCAAGACCTGGTAATGAAAGCAGCAGCATTCCACTACTACGCCGAGACTCTTCCGTCTATTGTGCTCTCTGAGCATATGGGATTCCCAGAGGAGCCCAGGATCGAGATGAGGGTCCGATGCCCCCGATCATGTCAGTAGAGCGGGTGATGACTATGCCCTCGTATCTTCGACCCCACGACCACAGACCAGAGGAGGTACCGGTCAGAGGCCGATGACCACCATGCTGCATGATATACCGCCCGAGCCCTGGATACGCAGAAAGTCCTGGCTCCACGTATATCACCTTCATCCCCTCCACGACCACATCAAGAAATGCAGCTAGATACACCCTACTTATCCTATTCAAGACACCATTCGGGCCGGGAGGCTACCATGCTGCTTCGAGAGAGATACCGGGTGTGATTTGGATGCCATCTCGCTTCACAAGATCTACACAAAGTGCACCCCAGATCGTAGGTCAGCCTGCCATTCCATGCCGACACAGACATGACGCATCCGGTCTTCCTCATGTTCCCGATCGTGAGAGGACCCACCACAGCCCGCCGCTCGATGTTCTCGTCAGCCAGCAGCAGCCTTCAGCCCATTCACCACCACCCTTCACCACCACAAAGCAGCGGAGGTGGTTAGGTCTCTTTATGATTTTCAGATAGTTACCGTACTTTATCAACTCGCCAATGATTTTGATTAGATTTACGTGATACCATAGTAAAAAGGATATTTTGTGTTTAGCTTTGTATGCATGTACTAGCCATTTTGGCTATATCAAAAGCTATTCAGCTTTATATATATACAGATTTTGTACATATCATGTTTTACGCCATACTGTGTAAATGTTTTTCTTTCAATCGAACAATTGAATTGCTACAATCGACAATTGAATCGCTTTTATGTTAGGAAATCAGCACTGCTTATCACCTATATGTTAGAACAAATTCCATGCTTGAAACAATTCTTGTCACTTACGCCTGAAGATGCTCAACTTGAAATTTCCCTATTCTAATTCACAAACTCGCACCCGTATTATTTCAATAGTCAGGACTTGCTTTACTCTTTCACAGATAAATTTGCAGCCTTGGCATGTCGGGCAACCTAGGATAGTTTTGTGTTACCCATACTAAGACCAATGTTGTCTTCCCCAAAAGGAAAAGAAAAGAAAAAGCAAAAGAAAAAGAAAAAGAAAAGAAGAAAAGAAAAATAAAGCCGGTTTTCACAAACCCAGCGCACTGGCCCGAGGGGTGTATGGCGAAAGCCTTCAAACCCGATGCCCTATGCCTTAATCAACGGGAGTCATCGATTTAGTGTCTGCTACATGGGTGGATAGGCAGAGTCTAACGATTTGTAGGTGCTTGATTTTCGAAGTCATTCGGAGTCCGGTGAAGCCTTTAGAGTTAGTGGTCAAGTGATCCTTTTGGCCGACGCCTCAAACCTTTAATCGTCAGGAGTCACCTGCGGACTGCTACACCTGACTTTCGTGAAGCCAAATTTTAAGTATCAGATCCCATGCAGTCAACAAAGAAAGAAGTGCGAATCATCCTTATCTAGGTTGTTCAACGCCTAAGGCCATGTCACTGCTAGGTCAGGGGAGGGAACAAATTTTTCAATTTATCGAATTAATCCGTTACATAAAAGAACTATTGGGACTTAGGTGGAAATTCAAGTTGGAGAATCATAACCAATATCGACCGAAATCGCTCTTATATGGTTTTGGTTCTTTCATATTTGCCAAATTTGATTTCAATTTTTCAATTTAAAGTACTGTTTATATATAGATAAACCTTTCGGAATCATAGCCTTTTTGAAAATCACCACATGCATCTCCTGTTGCACGCTAAGGGACTAAGAACGTTTTTAAGGGGGTGTGGATTAATGCCCAAAGTGCTATTTGAACCCTATATTAGATAGGTTTCGATGCTTTTTGGCGCATTAATCATGTCATTTATACCAATCTGAAGTGTTCAAGTCTTCTTAGTATCACTTATGCCGCTGCAGGTTATTTTCGCTGCCATGTGCTACAAGACTCGGGAGTTCAATATCGTAGATGTATGACGAATCACGGAGTTTGAACTCAAGTGTCTATCAACCGTACCCCAAGAATCAATGAAAACCGAAGGCAAAGTGAAGAAAAAATCATGCAAATAAGATGATGAATGCAAGGAGATCAACAAAGCCCGGGAATTTTTCGCTAGAGTTGCGAAAAATTTTCGCCAGATCGCGAAAAATTTCGCAACCTTAGCTAAAATTTCATGAACCTTAGCCATTGCCAATTTTCGCAGATCAAACCAGCCGCTAGGCACTGCCTTTGCATGGTTCTTTTCAGATTTTCGCCACTACCTAAAATTTGTTACAAATTTCCTCGCATAATAAATTACCGTAAGCTAGCGAAATTTGCTGCTTATGCTCTGATTTCGCTTACCTAGCGAAATTCTTCTTCGCCTTCTAGCTAAAATTCACTCGCCTCGTCATGCCAGATTTAATGCTAACCGAATTTCAAATTTGGTGTATTACTGTCTCTTAACTTAGCCAAATTTGTAGGTTTTGGTATTTTCATGTATCGAGGTGGCCTATATAAACCCCTCTCTTTTGTAATAAATATAGAGAATTTTGGGAAGCAAGAATTGTAGGAGAGAAGAATTTAAAGTTTTCATTTTTGTAACAAAGTCTCGTATTTTTAATTAGGGTTTTGCTTTTTCTCCCTTCTCTCTCTCCTCTTTTCTTCTTACTTTCTGCTGCCAAACACCCTCTCGAGGATGGAGCAACTCGCAGAGACGCTGCTGCTTCCTCAAGCATTTAAGGAAGCTACCTTATGAAGGGGCATACGATGTTGTCCTTCAGACCGAAGTCACAGTAATCGTATTTATGGCCCTCATCTTCTCAAATTAATAATAGCTTCAATGTTATCGATTCGCCAATACTTCCATGCTTTAGGATACAAAGGCATACTTATCGCAGATGCAATCGTGGTTCATTAGACGGTCTTTACGAGCCTCCGAGATGATATTTAATGCTGTGGTTTCAACCTAAAAGTGGCTATACCGCCTGTTACTCCAGGTTAACTCAATAGAGTTGTTTTTAGGGTGAGGTTTGCTAGCTTAAACATGTGATCCTGCTATGCTCGACTATAGGTCGTGATGTCATAACGCGAGGATAAAACCCCGAGGACACTTTGCTTGCCCTAACTTACCAAGCAGGACCTAAATCTTCAAAGTTAACTTTTCACACTTCATTTTCGCTTACAATTTCTCGCCAACCTACTTCCACTGCTTTTGAAACAAATCCAAAGAGTCCAAATAGAAAGCCTTTACCTTGCAGCACTTATGCAAATCATTTTTAGGATGAAAACCCATCCCCGTGTTCAATCTGGGATTCACTCATATCAAGAGAGTTTTGATCACTGGCAGAGCGGGAACTTAGGTGTATATAAATTGTCGATTTTAATTTCAAATTTCACCGTGGCAATCTAATCATTCTCACACCATGAGTAAATTAGTGATCTATCAAAGTAATCTTTCAGAGTTCATTAGTTCCATAATATTAGTCTAACATACCCCTAAGTAATTGCTTCATACTCTCAGGATTCTCCATCTCTATGTCAATCAAAGGACCTCCTATAAATCATAGCAAGATACAGTCCTTTTCTGCGTACACGTTACTAATATTCTGAACAATCAATTTCTTAAACATTACCAATTAAATAAATTCAAGATTTCGAACTATGACGTTCTTTCAAATTGTGCAGGAAACAATAATTAACATCGATCCATTCCCAGAGGGAGATCGGTCTTTCAAAACTAGAGTACAGCACAGTGACTCAACCGACAGTAAATTCAAAGACAGCGAATCAAATAAATGAACTCCAAAATTTTCCAAATTCCATTCAAATTAGATAGTAAATGAAAATAACATTTTGCCAATGCACCCAAATCTTGAAACTTTCTTTGACCAAATCATTGTTCCATCCCAAGAAAAACTAACTAAAATGCTAAGCTAAAACTAAATTGATGGAAAAGAAAAAAAAATAATTTTCAAAGGAGTCTCTAACTACCCAGAAGTTCCTGGTTTTTGTGGAAGCTCCGTATAGTGCCCTAGATGCTTCTATTTATAGATTTTCACATGATGGGCCGCACTTCGAGGTTAAAATTGTGGATCCCCAAAAATATGGCCCAGTTGCTTTGTCACGACATTGAAAAATTATGTCATGACATAGACCAAACCATGTTTGTTCTCCAGCTTTGTCGTTGCTTGCAGTTTTCTGTCGTGACATAGTTTCGTGCTTTCTTCTTGAATTATGTCGTGATATACTTTGAAAATTTCAGGATGTGAGTTCGTCGTTAAAGTTGTTCTCAGAATTGGTCAAGGGACATGAGTGTCTCGTGTCACAACATAAAACTTTGTCGCAACAACAACATTTCATTCCTTTGTCGCCAGAAAAATGTCACGACATAAAATTTCTTTGTCGCAACAAAGCTTCTCACCCTCCAGCTTTGCAACAATGTTTCATTCTTTGTTGCTCAAGAAAAATGTCACGACATAAAATTTCTTTGTCGCAATAGAGCTTCTCACCCTCTAGCTTTGTTTTATGTCGCGACATAAAATACTCTTTTGCTCACACCGTGTCACCACAGTCTTCTGTTCTCTTCAACTATTGTCATGATATAGCTTTCCATTATCATGACAGATATTTTTGCCTTCAACTCTTCAACTTTGTCACGACATAGTTTACTGTGTTGCAACATTCTTTCTGTGGCTCTTCTCAACCTTTATCGAGACAATATTTTCTTTTATTACTATAGAGTTCCTCACATCTACATGTTGTTGTTGTCGCGACATAAAACTTCTATGTCGCGACATAGTCTCGTTTGTCTTACCATCAGATCTCAATCTTATGTAGAGATACTTTGAAATGTCACACATTTTCCTTCCTTGATCTTTTTTCTAGCCGGACTGCTTATTGCAACATTTGAAATCTTTGTCGCAAATCCAAACTCTATCTTGACTTGTTCCCATTGCTTTCTGTATTCCTCCTGGTCACGACATAATTTTCTTTTGTCGCGACAGACTTTCTTCCCTCTGCAGCTCTTTATGTCGCGACAAAGATTTGATTGTTGTAACAAAACTCTACTGCCATTTGCTTGATCATTGTCTAGACAAAGAAAAATAATATTGCGCCATTCTTCTTCATGAACTTCTCAATCAATGTCGTGACATAAAAATCCATTGTCGCAACATTTATAATTCCATCCCTCTCATTTTGTATCACGACAAAGTTGTGAAATGTCGCAAATTTCTTCACTTCTAGCTTGAGTTCAGCTTCATCTTTGTTGTGACATAGTATCTGTTGGTTCCCTTGAAATTATGTCACGACATTCTAAAATTATGTTGCGACATTTCTGCCTTAGCCAATTTTCTGCTTCTTTTCTTGCTAGATTTGCTTCTTCTACATTCAAAACCTTCAAAACACAAAGTTGGTGAATATTTCATAATTCAGCATTAAAATGAGTCATAAACTTCCAAAAATATGCCAGAAAAATGGACTAAAAATAGATGAGTTTAGGAATCATCAAATTCCCCCGAACTTAAATTTTTGCTTATCCCCAAGTAAAGAAAAGAAAATGTTGTTTGTCCTTAAACAATTTAGATTTTGTTTTTAAGGACATTTTTCTACTCTGCCCTAGACATATTTTCTCTTAAATCCACAATTTAGCCTGAGAAATAAGTTAGTTGTAAACTTATGTTAAACAAGTTTCTCATCCAGAACTAAGAAGATTTGCAAGTAAGTTCACTAAACAGGCAAATAATTCCTATAATATAAATAGTTTAATTATTTAACCCTGATCTATGAGTGTGTGATGGTCTTCTTTCATCGGGCAGACACTAATCTTCAGACACATCGGATATTAAACTCTTCTTGATTTTTCTAAGTCCCATAGGCTTATTTGTCATATTAATCAAATTAATGTAGGCATATACCACCTTCAAGATCAATTAGGTTCCTTAGGCTTATAATGTGTGGCGGTAAAACAAGTGTATTTAATGGACAATTGCTTCACTTTACTAGACCCACTTTACAACTCAAACCTATTGCCTTCATGCTGCATCCTTGACTTTTTCCATTAATCTCAACTCTCAAACATGCCCCAAACTTGTTTGGTGCATCATGCTGCATACTTTATATTTTGGTGTTTTTCTTGACCACATCCATACTGTAGATTCTATTCCTCAAATTAGAAGCTTTTTCACTTTTCATTTTCTTTCAAGGTTTATGGAATAGTGCAATGTTTTGTCTTTTTAAGCTTTCTACCACCCTTAACAAACTTTGGGTTAGTAACTCTCATACCAGTTGGCATTAGGGTACTAGGTGTTGAAACACCCCTAAGAACTTAATTGTTCAAGGGAGGAAGGCTACAAGACAAAACTCATTCATCCTTGATACTTTATCTTTTCATACCTTCTTTTCTTCATTATTTTCATCTTTCCTCGTCTCAATTGGTTGTCCTTTCTTATGCCTTCTTATCCTCTTTCACAATTTGAAATAATACTCCCCGAAATCATTCTCTTCTCATATTGATGTATTTTTCATGCAATCCGGGGCAAATAAGGGTTCTTAACGTAGGATTAGATTTGCTAGATGGATTTAGGCTTTTCATTTAGTTTCCTTCTGACATGATGAAATTGGTTGTTACTCAAATAAGAACTAATGTATATGCATATGCATATTATAAGGGTAGGCTTTGAAAGGCTCAAACTTTCAAGAATGGCCTATATCATTTCTTTGTTATGGTACTGTTTGCATTCTCCTAACTAATAATCTAAATGTCTTAATTATTTGGAGATTAAATCGTGATGGATCCCGGTATATTTAAGATGGTCCTAATCTAGCATAATTTGTTTCAGAGGTACTTTTGACCATGTGCATTGTTTATCAAGATTTATAATAACTAAACTATTTACAAAAACATAATTATAAGTCTTATTTGTTACATCATTTGTGTAAATCTTCATTAGTCTTGAAGTTCAACATATTCAATGATAATTTTACAACTTCCTCTTTCAATTCATTTCATCCTACCCTCTTAATTTGCTTTAACTATGTGGTTGCTGGTTTTGACATGTTATAATGTTGTTTTACAACTCCAAAGGCTTAAGCACAAATCAAATATCTAATTCAAACATGGCAACAATTCAATTCGGCCATCATTCAAATTCCACTAAACACTCACACTACTTAGTAAATAAACCTAGGAAAAATGGTTTGTCCATTATTTAGCAAAGTTATACAACTAAAAATTCATCAATCTTTATCTATTAAAAAGCAAGAAATGAAAAAGAAAATAAACATAAGAAAAGTGCAAGAGGAAAATTGACACAAATGTTTGCAACTGATTTTTCATTTAAGTTTTTAGGTACAAGGGATTTAGTTACAAAGAGAGAAATAAGGGAGGAACAATAGGAAGTTGGTCATTTTGAGGCTTTTTCTTTGACTACTTCCATCTTCAAATATTCTTTAACTTCTTCTACTGCAGTTATTTCCTTCTTTCCTATTGTACCAGATGTTTTATTTTGAGATGGTGCTTTACAAGGTACAAAATTTATTTCGTCACCTGGATTTAGGTTAGAAAAAGGTGTGGGAGGGTCTATGACATCCCAAGGCACTATTGTGTATGGTATACAGTCGGATATTCTAATTTTTGGAAGTGGCACTTTCTTTTTGCCTGAGACTATCCTCATAGTCCAATCCAAAATCTTTGCATTGCTCTCTGTAACTTCACGCTGCCTCTTAGCCAATGATTCCATGAGTGTCCTGTTGTTTACCTACTCCTGAGTCATTATTCTAAAGCTATCTTTGCAATGTGCAAGACTATTCAACCAAACTCTGTCCCTTTATTCCAGGGCTGCCTTTATGGCATTGTCTCTATCCTCCAACATTTTCAACAAACCGGCTTCATGTATTTCTGTTTCTATCCAGAAAGCTACTTCTCTATCTCTTAGCACTGTTCTCCATTTTGTATCTCTCTTTTCCAATTCCGCTCTCCATTCTAAATCCCTTTGCTTTATTTCTTCTGCCCAGTACTGATCTCTCCTTCTTAGTTCCGTGTCTAGATATTCATCTCTAATATGTAGTTACAATTTCAGTTGTTTATCCCTTTCTTGCATTTCTTCCCACATTTGTTTCAACATCTCCTTTAATTCAACATTATTTCTTTATTGTCCTAAGCCTCAACCTGCCTGCACGGTTTCTCTTACATCCAGACACATTCCCAGATGGGGCCCAAAATTCCTAAGATCTCTTGTTGCCTGGTCGGCTTTCCCACTACTAGCTCATTTTCTCTTCATCCCCTGGTTCTTCTCGTTTCATTTCCTTCCCTTGCCTCTGTTTTTGACCCGCCACTCTTTAGCTAATGTTGAGAGAAGCCTTGGGGTATGTTTCTTCATTTTCCTAATCTCCATTTATAGCCCTAAAGATGCAGAGCTCCCGCATCAGGAAATGGGTGGGAGCAGCACTTCGTATTGCTTTTATATTAACTCATAATAAATTTTCAATTATCTTACCCACATTGATTTTATACTCCTTTAGCAAGGCATACATGAGTGTTACTTCATTCTTTGTCACTGTAATAAGATGCTTTGATGGAAACAAGACTGAACTAACAAAATAAAGCCATACCTTAGCTTCCTCTGTTAAAGAATCTCTGGCAATGGATTCATGTGGGTTTTTCCTCGTTGCCTTCCATTTTTTTTTTTCTATTTGTTAGCAAGTCTACAATTTTTTGATACTCTGGCTCCTTTAACAGTTTCTTGAACTTGGAACCATCTTTTTACTCCTTTAGATTAAAGGTTTCATTTATCTTTTCTTCACTAAAAGATATCTACTTTCCTGTGACACACACCGTCTTCCCTCTTACTCCCACCATGTTAGCATAAAACTATTTTACCAATGCAACAAAGCTAGGTGCCTTGTGCTCGCCAAGTAATTGTCATCCTCTCTTCTAAATCATTTCAATAAAGCGTGAGATGATCTTGTTGAATCCTCTTTCGACAATGAAACCCCTATCCTTTAGATTCCTTTCCCATAAAATGAAGGCTTTATCCAAAATGAAATCTATTTGGTGAGTGTACTCTATACTCATTTCATCAACATGTTTTTCTTATATTTTTAGTAGTTTTATTATATAAATAAGTTATCTAATGCTCTAAATTTTCAATTTGTGATTAGGCCAACTATGAGCCAATATGGAGCAAAAACAAAGAGATAAAGCCCAAAAATCAACAAACTACATATGTAGCAGCAGCTGTTGTGTTTTGATGTTTTCAACTATAAGATTATCCCAAATGGCTACAATATTTATATGGATGGATATGAGACTTCTCATTCTTTCCAAATAGACCATATTCACTCCATTTGGACTTCAAATGATAAAGTTATGGCTCTTGGTAGTTGAAGGAAGAAGAGAAAAGAGCTCAAAAGTGACCAGTTGGATAATTTTGTACATTCCGTATTCATAATCATTCTTAAAGTGTTTTCCTGGCTATATCTATATTCTACACTTCAATATATTTCCAACGGTACCAAGAACACCCAAATTGAAGTTCGAATGATAAAGTTATGGTCGTACGACGTTGGAGCAAAAACAGGAAAGCTGCAGCAATGTCGCATTGCCGCAAGCAACTGCAAAAATGCGATCCACATCGCGACGTCAGGTTGGTTTTCAGGGTCGATTTTCAAACTCTCATTTGTGCCTAGGAACTGAGTGGGTTTAAAAAGCTCAAACCCCAAGGAAACAAAAGGAAGGCAGCTAGGGCTCGGAGAAGGGGACTTTGTCCACACTTTGGGACCAAGGAGGAGGTTTGGAGGTGTTTTTGAAGATTTAGGAGAAGATCATGAGATTTATCGAAGAAAATCCGAGACTCACCATCATTTGATCATTATAGTTTCTTCTTCCTATTTTCTCATGTTTTATCTTTAAGCTACATGTATCAAACCTCTATCACATTAAATTTGTAGATCTAGGATTTTGGTCAGATATTGAACATGAGTTTTATATCTATTTGTTAATGTTCCGTTTTCTATTACGTTTTCTTGAAGTGGAATGCACCTCTATCGATTCATGCTACATGGTTCTATTAACATATTGATTTCTAGCTAATTCAATATGGTGAGTGGTTCTTGCAAGATCTGAGGGAAGGGAGAAGAACTAGACATAGATTAATCAACCTAATTAGCCTAGTAGCGTAGGAAATTATCTGGTGAATTAGGGGAGGCGTGTGAGACTGATCTTAAAGCATCTCTAATGCTCTAGGTCGTTTGGCAGCTGCATGACTCAGCAGTCATTGGCAGTTATTCAATTTAGAGAGCTGAGACCAAATTCAGACAAGAGCCACTCCTGGAAAGATTTTTCATGAAACAATAGAGGAATTTTGACTTTAGATCTAAGAGGATTTCACCCGGCACCTGCATCAAGTACCTAGAATTCTCTATCATCTCTTCATATCCCTTAGTTTCAAACCCATTAGTTAGATTTAGAAATTTCATTAGTTTAGTTTTTAAATTGCTTACTATCACAATTTTTAGTTCGATATTGTGAGAAGTATTATAATTCTCAGTACTAGGCATCCTCATTTTCCTCGTGGATCGATATCCGTACTTAGGGCATTAATTTTATTACTTGAAAGCGATACTTCATAGAATAGTTTTATTATATTTTTCTGCATATTCTTAATATAAAAGACGAATACACCTATCAAGTTTTTAGCGTCGTTGTCCGGGAAAACCAGTGTTTTATGCTAATATTAATACTAAGTGCTTCTTCAGTACTTCAAACATTTTTTTTATGTATATATTTGTGTGGTTTTTTAGTTTTTGATACTTTTTGTTTTCTTTTTGAAGAAATTTTCAGGTTAAAATCACAATGGATCCGATCAACGAGTTGACAAATGCATTGGCTCACCTTGAGCAGCAACTAAGAATGCAGCAATTGGCTGATGAGCATAAAAAAAGAGTGACAACTCAAGGGAGGAGTCAATTGTGGCAACCATATGCATCAATGGATTATGCTCAATATGGAGGTACCCCTTACTTTAGCAATCATAATTTTAGATGGATCCACCACCCAAACACCTCATGGAATACAAGTTATACCACTCTTCAATCTCCACAAGTCCAAAGATCAAGCCTAGAAAAGCTATGAATGAATTCAAGAGCTCAAGCCGACCTACTACGGCACAACCTGAATTTTCAAGATCAATGGCTGAAATGGACCACTCTCAAGTTGGGTTGCCTAGTTTTCTTAATCCAAATGAGATAAGTCAACCTCCAAATGAGAGAATGACAAAGTTAGAGGCAGCCATGGCTGAATTGAAAAGAGTTCATGCTAAATGTACAACATCTCAAGTTTAATTCATTGAATTGACAAGGGCTAATATTCAAATTCAGCCTACGCCATTCAAGATCTTGAAAGAAGAGATGGCTCCAATGACCACTTCTGGTACTCAACTTACATTTGAGAAAGAACAACCTAAAGAAGAGGAGAGTATGAGTATAGAACAACTAGTGGCCAAATATATGAAAGAACAAGAGAATATGACTACAATGTCCTTTGAAGGACAACAAGAGAGTTCGCCATCTACTCTTGGAGTGAATACATGATTCGTGCCACGGTAGGGTGATCCGGAATCAACAATATTTGTTTCCTATATTCCTCCTACTTCCGTAGTCAAGCTACTATAGTATAGCGGTCTAGGGTCGAACACGGGGATGGGTTTTCATCCCACGAATGATTCGCATCATGTTTGAAAATGGTGAGACTTTTATTTGGATTTTTGGATTGGGGTAAAAACAGGAGATCAAGTTGTTCATCGGTTAACCGGGAATGGTTTAAATGAAGTGTTAAATGGTGACCTTGAAGGCTTGGGTCACTAGCTTGATAAAATGGGGTTATTAAAGTGTCCTCGGTTATTTCTGATTAGGAAAATGACATATAGTCAAGCCAAACTGATCTTTCTTTGTTTAGCTATATAAA
Source organism: Tetrastigma voinierianum (assembly GCA_016808115.1). Lineage (NCBI taxonomy): Eukaryota > Viridiplantae > Streptophyta > Magnoliopsida > Vitales > Vitaceae > Tetrastigma > Tetrastigma voinierianum. The sequence continues at coordinate 106,448 of JAEQBH010006306.1, read as the reverse complement.
AGCTAACCCTAAAAAAACACTTATTCGAAGTTCAAACCACATTTAAGCATTCAATGTTCCAAATAAGATGAGTCACAAAGTATTTAACTTTCATTTCAATGGCTCAGAATGACATATCTAAGAATGCTCAAGGCATCTACCATTAAGAATGCATCGAACTCTAAAGCATGACAAGTATCGACCAAAGTGAAAGATATTAAATAGAATTAAACCCTAAGTTTGAAATTGAACCATAAATGCAAGACTGCTTCATTTAAAGCATGAGGACACCGCCAAATCAACAACAACTAAGCTAGTAACCCTCCTTTCATATTTGAGGCTTAGGCTACATCCCCTTGAGTTGTCATCCTCAAGGGGTGTCATGAAACAAGAAAATGAGAGAAAGAAGAGAGAGAAGAGAGCAAAATGTAACCTAAAAACCAAAGTTGCGGGAAAGCTTGAATAAAAATGAAAGTTAGGGTTACAAAGAGGCGGTGGCTTATAGCCAACCCAATTGTGTGAAATACCAAAAATGCTCAAAATATATGATTACAATAGGGGACAAAATGGTAATTAAACAAACGAGGTCATTTGGAATCAAAACAGGGAATTGATTTTCGTTTATGTAGTGAATTTCGCAGATAGCGAAATTTCACTATCATATGGAAATTTCGCTATGATAAATGGGAATTTCACTATCATAGATAAAACGTAAGTAGAAAATTCAAATTTTCGCTTATGCATTTGAATCTCGCTTATGATAGCTTAAATTTCGCTAGCTTAGCGAAATGTGCACAGCTGAAATTCCTCATTGATCATAATTTTCGCTTATGGTTACGAAATTTTCGCACTTGCTAAATTTTCTAATACATAAAATCCGGTTTGCCTCCTATCGCCTCCCCGCTTTGCCTCCTCCGCATCTCCTTTTCATCATTTCCACATTTTCAGTGATGAACACCGTGAATTCTCAAATATCTGAAGACCAAATACCTTACATCAAACTTGAACATGGGTTGAGGCTCGCAAAACTCCGTAAAATTACCAAAAACTAACTCGAAACGGAATCAATGGTACTAAGTGGACCTGCACATGTCAATTGGCTCAATCTTTATATGAGATTAAAATGTGCCACTCAAACCTATCTTAATAGGATTAAACAGCACTTTTGGGGCACTAATCACACTCCCAACCTACACGCTGCTAGCCCCTTTGGCAATGCTAAAACAATGCAAGGTATGCATAGTCGTGCTTTTACAAAAGTGTATATTGTTCAAAAAGTGTGTGTACAGATAAGCTTTACCTTTAGTATGAACAATTTAGACCCTGTACGAAAATCATCATGAGAGAACAAATGCCATATAAGAACAAGTTTTAGGGCAACATCGGTTCCAAGGAAGTCAACCTGAACTTCCACCAAAATCTAATTGTTCCTATAAACCACTTCGAGCCAATGTTGAAAAGCTATTCCTCCCCCAACCTAGCTATCGCTACGGCCTTAAACTGGTCGACCAACCTAAATAGGACCAACCTACACTTTTATTTCTTTTCTTTGATTACATTGTAGGGTGCACGTTAAACTGACTTCATCAAAGTCCGTAACGGGGTCCACCGATGACTCCCAACCAATTGGGTTTAGGGCATCAAGCCAAAAGGATTCGAATCCACCACAAACTCTACAAGCTTCACCCCGGACTTCGAATGACTTCGAGAATTAAGCACCTACAACTCGCTAAACTCCACCCATCCATCCGTGTAGCGAACACTAAGTCGATGACTCCCAACCAATTAAGGTTTAGGGCATCGGGATTTAAAGGCTTTCGCCATATACCCCTCGGACTGTGTTTGGGTTTTAATGACGTCATGGCTTTTATTCTTCTTTTTTTCTTCTTTTTCTTTTTCTTTTTTGCCTTCTTTTTCATTTGGAGATACTACGCTGGTCTTCATTCGGAAACCTGAACCTAGCTATGAGTTGTCAATGAGGATAAGATAAACTGTAAAAGTGGGAAGAGGTATATAACTTCCATTTGTTAGTGCAATCTGGAGTGCCTTGTGTGTGATTAGCTAGGTGGATGTAAAGGTTGAATAAGTGGAACTTGATGGCAAAACTACATCATGTATGGATTGTTCTAACATTAAGGTAGGATACATGGCTTGATTTTTAAACTAAAGCGAGAGTAGAAGCCCACTGAATAGGCCTGAAAAATGATTTGCAAAGTGTCACAAAATGCAAATGATACTATAAAGCTTTTGATATAACCAAAGTGGCTAATACATACTTAAAATAGCTAACATAACAAAAGTATCAACGCCACTCTTATTATTTAATACATGAATCTATCTCTGAAAATGAGTAAATGAGTTGATAAAGAAATTTAAAAGCAGTACAAATCATGATAGAAGACACTCTTAACTCCTAACTTTTCCTCGACAAAGTATAAACATGTCTCCTTTGGGTAGGGATGGGAAAGACAGAGAGAAATGTAGCCTCAAAATATCTATCAGTGAAGTGATGGATCTTGAATCAAACTAGCTGCGTATTTTATACAACGTAATTCGGAGGCGGCTGCGTCTGGGTGGTCCACTGAGTAGTGCGGTAGGCTCGAGCGGAGGCCAGGGTGGCTCATGATCAGAGAAGAAGCATGGGCGTGGCGGTAGCCATAATTGGCCTCGGCTCGGACCGTCCATTTGGTCCTGACGGCTGTGTGTAGTGGCAATATCCATAACGGCCCGTGAGCTCCACTAGGCGTATGAATATGCTCCGGAGGCTAGCGTCTTTGTGTAGGAAGAATTTTGCTTGAGTCTCGGCGGGGGGGTACAGGGCATAAGGAGGTGGAGGTGGAAACGGAGGAGATCATCCGGGGAAGCGGGCTCCTCTCCGCTCTACCTCCACTTTCAGGGGCAGGATCCTCTCTCCACACTCGGTGGGTCCTCTACTACCTCCTCACCTTTCTCTCCTCCACAGTCTTCTTGTTGGAGAGCGATGGAATCTGCATGTAAAGTCTCAGGTGGACCCGGGACACGGAGTGCAGCTGATCCTCAGCTCGATCACGCGGCTCCTCGGGAACCCGGATGCTCGGGACTGGCTGTGTCAGCGGCATCAACGGTGAGTAGCCCTCGGCTCGAGCAGACCCTTGCGGTGGACCTTCTCCTCGAAGTGAAGCCGACGAGAAGTCATATGACTCGAGAGGGCAGACCGGAATCCTCTGGGATCGGTCTGAGGGCCTCGAGTATGGCTCCCCTGCGCTGAACATAATCTTGGCGGGACTCAGTGGTCAGGGCCGGGTGGTCCCTGGACATCGGGTGGAGCACACTGCGGAAAGTCTGGGTCCGTAGTAGTATCTTGGCGCGGGACCGGACCCTGATCACCCTGCGCGATGGGTGTGGCCCGATCTCTATATCCTCCAATTTTGGCCTCTGGCGCAAATGACCGACTGAGAAATGTCGCGACTCGAGTCTTTCCTTGGCCGTCGATCTTGGTCAGACTCCAGGCGGACTCGGCCTCCCAGGGAAGTCATAAATTAGTAAAGCGAAAGCACCACGGAAAAATCATTCTTGTGATGTGTGAATGGTAGAAGGGAATCTTGCGTGATCGACCTCATCGGAGTCTACGAGTCATGAATTAAATTAATTAGCGGTATATCATAGAATGGCACCCAGGTGATCCTGGCACGTAAATCGTTCCGGAATCGGGTCACTTAGAGTGAACATGGGACGCTGATCTCGAGGTTGGTGAAGGCTGGGGTGATGAGCCCTCGTGTTGGGGAGAATGTGACTCGGCGTGAGATCTGGGGACTCCCCGGGCGATGTTCGGGCAGCTTAGAGCCGGACCCTCTTGCGTCGTCTCGAGGCAGAGAAGGGGCAGGGTCCACTGCCATCGTCGATATCTCGGAATCCCTTAGGCTCCTCCCGAGTATGGGTGTTGGGGCCCGATGCGAAATTCTTGTATTTACTTGACGAGGTCAGGAGAATAGGCACGGCGTTTATTAAATGCGCGGCTCTCCATCTGCAGGAGTGCGAATCTAACCCCGGGCACGACGATAACCACCTCGATACGGACCATGCTCTGCGGTCCCAGCGCAGCGGGCGGAGGCGCGAGGAGCACGGTAGGAGTGGCGGTGTCTGCCAGCGCCGCAGGCTGGGCCGGGCTCTGCGGCGGCGGCTGCGGGGCTGCGGCAATGTGGCGGCAGTAGTGAAGGCTGCGGTGGGGCGGCCTTTCTTTGAGACGGGGCTCGGGGCACGCTTTCGGACCGTCTCGGGGCTCGAATCCGCGCCCCAGGCTCGGGGCGGATGAGAGGCGAGGGGGCACGAGTACGGTAGGCGGGAACCGCAGTGCGCCGCAGCGAGCCGGGGAGGCGCCGGTGGAGTGGCTCGAGCCTGAGATACGAGGAACGGGGCATTGGAAGGGAGATCTCATGGGGAGAAATTTGGAGGAAGAAATGAATCAGGAGATGAAAATGAGACCCTGCTCTTTTATCGCCGTGAGGTAGCCAGAAAGAGGTGAGGCGACTAAGAGTCGAATTTCGCCATTATTGCGAAATTTATCTTCTCTATCTTGTAAATCAGAAATAAAAATTTTGATTTAGGTAAATTGAACTAAATTAAAAACAAAAAATCAAAAATAAATATTAAAAACAAACCTAAGAATAAAGAAATAAAATAAAATTAAGATAAGATTACTAAAAGAAAGAGGATTACTAAAGCGGGAGATTTACTAAAAATAGCATAATATGAAAATTGACGATTAAGCAAAGTAAAAAATTTGAAATTTGCGAGTTTGGTTTGAGTGGAGACCCGAGCCCATTTCCCGATTTCCTCGATTCACTCATGGAGAATTCGGGGAGGGCTCCTTGACCGGCTGATGGCCCACATGCTCTGACCCTCATGCTTGGTTCCTTCTTGTTGAACTTCTTCTCGCAGGTGATTTGGGTGCACCATTGGCTCTGGGGGTGGCCAGTGCGGACAACTCCCCATAAGCTGCTTCATCTGGTTTACCTTGATTAAGCGCAATTTAGGGGGCTTTTGGTTTCCACGCATTTTGACGGTCGCGGACTTCATCGACTCCTTGCTTGTCATCTTCCAGCTTGTGCTTGTTACTCCCGAGTGAAAAATATTGAGAAACTCGATGTCATGTTGCCAAATGCCGACTGCATGACTCCATTAAGGCAGTGGTATACATGTTGAAATGGCGAAAATGAAGTGTTCCTAGAATAATTGGCACATGATTAGGCCCACTTGCTATTGGCTCATTGTCGAAGCCTTCACAAAGTCCTTTGGGCATTAAATTTATCCACCTTTACCCGACACATCCTCAACTATTCCTTAGGAATCTTCACCGTCCCGATCGGTGATGATAGAGTGATGTTGGTAGGCTTAAGCTCCCTTAAACCCCAACCAGCATATCTTGAATATGGTAGTAGGTTTACCGCTGGCCCCAAGTCTAGCAGTGCTTTGTCTATCTGAGTCCCTGATGTTGGTGATATTGTGGGACTCCTTTGTGGATCTGTATTTCAGCACAGGGTCTTGCTACGTATGATGCTTGACTTGCTCGGTTAGGAATGCTTTCTTTTTCAATGCCTAACTGTTTTTCTTGTTGTCCACCTGAGTCCTTTAAAAACTTTGCATAAGTTGGGACTCTTGATTCGTGCCACGATGAAATTTGGTAAAATCAACAAAATTTATATACACCTAAGTTCCTACTACGCAGTAGTCAAGCTCTTACTTGATATAGTGAATTCACCAAAGTCAAAACACGGGGATAGGGTTTCATCTAAAAAATGATTTGCATAAAGTGCCACGAAGGTAAGGCTTCCTATTTGGACTCTTTGGTTGCTTCAAAAGCGATTGGAGTAAGGTTGAAGCGAGAAATTGTAAAGCGAAAATAAAGTGTGAAAAGTTAACTTTGAAGATTTAGTGCCTTGGTAAGTTAGGGCAAACAAGTGTCCTGGGGTTTTATCCTCGCGTTGCGACATCGCGACTATAGTCGAGGCATGGCGGGATCACATGTTTAACTAAGCGAGCCTCACCCTTGAAATCAACTCCTGACTTGAGTCGACACCAAGTAACAGCCATCTATGGCCTTTTCTTTGAGCAGAGACAAGCATTTAAATATCATGTTTTGGAGACTCACGTGAGACCATCTGGAGCAGTGCATCTAGCATTAGTATACCTTGTATCACAAAAAACATGGAAGTGGCCCAATTAATAACATTGATGGCTCGGCCCTAATTTGAGAAGATGGGGTCATAAACCTGATTACCTATGGCTTTTAATACAAAGAGGACAACTTGTACATAGCACCTGCACCTTTCAAGCTAGCTTCCTTCCTCTTCAAGAAAGGAGGCAGCCCGAAGCCATCTCTTGAGTTGTCATCCTCGAGAGGGAGTGTTTAGCGGCCCACCTGTTTTGAAAGTAAGAGAAAGAGGAGAGAGAAGGGAGAAAAGCCAACCTATTAAAAATACGAGACTTTGTTACTGGAAATGAAACTTACAAATTCTTCTCTCCTTCCAATTGTTCTCCCCCAAAATTCTCTATATCTATTACAAAAAGAGAGGGGCTTATATAGGCCACCTCGAGCATGTGAAACCTCACGAAACCTACAAATTTGGCTAAGTTAAAGAACGAGGAATGTACAATTATGATGAGTTGGCGATAATTACAAAAACATGGCGAGGCATTAAATTTCGCTAGGCTGAAGAATTTGGCTAAGCTAAAAGCGGGAAATCCACCGGACCACTCCATGAACAGGAGATTGGCTAAAGCCGGGTAATTTCGCTAGCCTTCAGCGAAATTTCGCTAACAAACGAAATTATTCAATGTGCTCTTAATCAGTATTTTAAGCTAAAAATGGTGCCTAAATGGCCCAGATTAAGTCAAGCGAAATTTGGAGATTTAGCTGGGTTGAAATTTTTCGCTAAGGTTGCGAAATTTTTCGCAATCTGGCGGAAAATTTTCATTCTAATGAAATTCTGCTTTGTTGATCTTAAATCACAAATAGCCTACTTTGCATCACGATTTTCTTCTTTGCCTTTATAGTTTTCTCATTGATTCTTGGTACAGTTTATTGGCCCAGACGGGATCGAATCTTCATGATTCATCATTTGACTCGAAATTGAACTCGAGTGCGCGAACCTGCAAGCAACGAAAATACCCTCCCAAATGGCATAAGTGGTACTAAGAAGACTTGAACACTTCGAATTGGTATGAATGACATGATTAATCTGCACTTAAAAATTACTCAAAACCTATCTAATATAGGGTTCAAAATTGCACTTTTGGGCACTAATCACAACCCCAGCAAAGCGTTGCTGTAGTCCTTAGCGATGCAAAAGCAAGGAGATGCATGCTTCAGTGATTTGCAAAGTTTATGATTAGTATATCTTACATATATCAGGCATTGCTTTTAAGTGAAAAATTGACATCACAATTGTATTGATATGAAGAACTAAATCCATACAAAAACAATTCTAGGTCGATCTTTAGTTCCATCGATTCTCAACGAATTTCCACCTAAGTCTAATGGTTCAGCACATATAACTTGATTAAGCGATAAATTGCAAAAATTTGTCTCGCCACGACTATACGACATGCCTTAAGGTGGTGAGCAACCTAGATAAAGGATAGTTACGCACTTCTTTCTTTATTCGACTACATTGTAGGAAGCAGTAGCAAAATTCGAAACTTCCCTTACCAGAATTAAGGTGTAGCGGTGCTGATGACTCCCGACCAATTGGGTTTAGGGCATCAAGCGAAAAGGATCCCTTAACCGCAAGGCTCTGGGCTTCGCGGACTCGTATGACTTGAAAATCAAGCACCTGCAAATCGTTAGACTCATCCACCCATGTAACAAACACTAAATCGATGACTCCCGACTAGACTAAGGTTTAGGGCATCGGGTTGAGCTTTCGCCGTACACCACACGGGCCAGTGCTTTCGGGTTTAGTGAAAACCAGCGACTTTATTTTTTCTTTTATTCTTTTCTTTTTCTTTTTCTTTTTTTTTTTTCTTTTCTTTTTGGAAGACGACATTGGTGTTCAAATATACGTTAACCTGAGCTATCCTAGGTTCAGACATGCTTCTGGCAAAACATGCAAAGCGAAAGGAATGAGCAATTCTGACTGTGAAATAATCGGAGTGCGGTGTGTGAATTAGCATAAGGAGAAATTTCAAGTTGAGCATCTTTGGGCTGTAAGTGACAAAATTGTTCAAGCATGGAATTTGTTCTAACATAGGCGAGCAAACGTGCTTGATTTCCCTGACGCCAAGCGATTCGATTGTCGATTGTAGCGGTCGATTGTTCGATTGAAAGAAAAAGCTGTATTTACACATGGTAAAGAGCCTGAAAACATGATATGTCTGAAAAATTTGTATATATAAGCTGAATAGCTTTTGATATAGCCAAAGTGGCTAATACCATGAATATCAAAATAAACATACAGAATATCTTTTCTTATGGCTAATACATAAATTCTAATCAAAATCGATGGAGTTGATAAAGCGATAACTATACAAAAATCAAAAGAAACCTAACGCCACCTCCTTTGGCACATGGTGGTGGTGGATCTGAAAATTCTTCTTCTTCAGCGACCGGAACATCGAAGAAGCGAAATTTCATGGGGGTTGGGAGGGTCCCTCTCTGCGATTAGGAACATGAGGAGGGCAGGGTGGAGTGCATGTCACGTGTCGACATGGAGATGGCTTGGAGCGACCTGCGATCTGAGGTGCCTGCGTGGCGCTGTAGTGAGCGGATAGCATCCATCTTAGAGCTATCTCTCTCGGTGACATGAGCATACTCCGTGAATGGTGTCTTTGAATAGGATGGAGCGGGAGTATCGAATTTGCGTTTCTTGATGTAGTCTGTGGAGGAGGATGGAGGTGATATCTGTGGAGCGGGACTTCTTTGTATCCGGGCTCGGGGCGGTGCTATGTGCCTGGCGGTCCCTCGGCCTCGACCCGGTACCTCCTCCTGGTCTTGTGGTCGTAAGTGGAAAGATACGGGCTGGATCATGCCAGGGGCTCAGCTGGCGGCTCATGACCGGGGGCATCGAGACCCTCATCTCGATCCACGGGCTCCTCAGGAATCCATATGCTTTCGGAACGCGGCGGGAGGGAGTCACCGGCATAAGTAGTGGGATGCTCGCTCGTTGCGAGGTCAGCCAGATGGACCTTCTCCTCGACCCACCCAGCGAGAGGCCATCGCCCATTTCGGAGGGGCTGAACCTTGAAATCTCCCGAGGTCCATTAAAGCGCCTCCGGAGGATTGCTTCCCTCTGCACCGCGTGCGCGGAGGATCTGCCAGTGCGTAATGGGTGGTCTACCCAGACAGCAGCATCAGGCGGACATATGGTGGAAATCTGGACCTGGTATGGCGTCTGGCCAGGTGTTTGAACCATCTCCCACGTGAGGTGGGTGGGCCCTCTGTAACCCACCGGCATTCTTGCTTGGCGGTGTCTGTGAGCCAATCTTTGCTGAATGTCGGAATTTGCTCTAAATTACAGGGCGGTCATCGTCTTGACCCGAAGCTCATGTGGTGTCCTCCCACTGGATGTGTCATGGAGTGGTAGAGCTGCCAATAACACTCTCGGATAATAATGCTGCAGAGAGTGCGTGGAAGGTAGGAGTGAATACTCCTCGATCCCGACCTCGTAGACTCAACAGTGTCTAGGGGTCAGCCTCGGTAGCAGGGGCGTCATAATATGACTCACGACCCGACTTTCTGCGGTGGTCGGCATTCCGGAATGGGGTTCCCTCACGAGCGATGGCCTCGAATCCTCGAGGCGGGCCACGGTTGAGGTGATGGAGTCATCTCACGTGGATGTGTTGGTGTGACTGCGGTAGGAGGGATGATGACTAGCTGGGCTAGATGTGCGGGCCGCAGGCCGAGGCCCTCTAAACCTCCTCAGACCTTGGGTGATGGGGCCGAGTCCCGTCAGGTGTGTCGGCTCTTTGTCGGAATCCAGGCTCCTCGATACGGCCTGGGAAGCTGCCTGGTGATAGTCTTTAGGCTGGGAATTTGGAGGCTGGGGCCTCTCTCTCGGCGTCTTGAATCTCACCGTAGAAGGCAGGACCCGCCCCAGTACGAACCATGCGTGCTCCCGAAATAAAGTCTTGGAAAAAGGGCACAAACTCAGCAGATATTGCTGCCTTGTAATCCTCTGTTGAGGCTCTCTGGAAGCTCTTTGAACCACTACGAGAAAATAGCCAACGAGCGGGAGGCTCAGCACAATTTACTCTTTTGAAATCGACTCTGAAATAGCCAAATAAGGCTCGATAAATGATCGAATCTTTGGGGCGGGGCACCGGCGAGACAGGCACGCGGTGATGGCTTTCAGGCGGGGGGATGACGGACGGGAGCTCGTGCGCGGCGTGGTGAAGCCGCCTCAGGCTCGGTCGAGGCGGCCTTTGGCGAAGCTCGGGGCATGGTGCTGTGGGTGTAACCGGTGAACCACGGCCTTCGTGAGGTACAGGGGACGCCCTACAGGAGCAATGAATTTGGGAGCTTTAGGGCTTATTGGAGGGGAGAGATGTGAGTGACAATTTAGTCGACCCCACTCCCCTTTGTTTATATATAGGACCCTAAAGCTTGACGGTAGAAAAGTCTTCCCTCTTCATTTATTATTTTTAGCTAGTGGAGCTCTATGAGCCTTCTATGATCAAAAAAGAAAAAAATTTACATTAAATAGCCTCACATAAAAATTATTGTTATAAAATTTACTATATGAACTATAAATAAAATTTAACACACGTACCTCTAATATAAACAAATTACTAATTATGAGCTTCTAAATTAAAAATTTTCTAAAAATAATTGAAATTAGCTAAAATTTACTAGCTTAAAACAAAAAAGTAAAAATTGTAGGCTATGGTCGGTTTATGAAAACAGATCAGTTCAATATCTGACATTATTACTCGAGTGGAGTGAGAGAATGATCTCCTCGGCCCACCTGTGATTGCTGGGCGACTCACGTAGTGTTGGGTGCCCCGAATGTTGATGCTTTCCTCCTTTGATGGCTTTTGAATTGAGCAATTTGGCTTTACGGTGGTGTTGATGAAGCCAGACCAATATCTCCTCATCTACATGGCTGATTACTCCTTGCATTTCACGAGACCTTTGTGTTTTCCTGCACAGCGATCGATTGAAACAACTTCATGCGAAAGGTGATTGTCGGTTTCTAACAAATTATGCTTGTTATTCAAATGGAAGATATTTAACTCGAAGTCATGTTTGCGAAGGTTAGTTGCATGACTCCATTCGGCAATTTATTATTGCATTAGGTGTAACGGAAATGGTCTTCTAAGTGATTGGAATGGCCAGGTTCACTTGTAATTGGCTCGAGTGTCGAAAACCTTCTGAAAATCTTTAGGTAGTAGAATTTGTCTATTTCTGAGACATCCTCGACTATCGCAAGGTTTTCCAGCGTCTATCGGCGATGATAGTGTTGATGTTGGTAGGTTTAAGTTCACTAAACCTAGATGCTTGTATCTTGAATACGGCGTTAGGTTCTGGCTCCGTCGGTAAGGACTTTTCTATCTGATTCCAGCTGATGTGGTGAAATTGTGGGAGATCCTGGATCTTGGTGACGGGAGTATTTGCTTTGGATTATAGCGACTTGTTGGTGAGAAATCTTTCTTCTCTGATGCTAATCGCTGTGATTGTCAAAGATCTTTGAAATTTTGCATAAGCGGCACTTGTTTGATTATGTCCAAGAGGTATGTGGTGCTTCACTTGCCTTAAGACCTCTAAGATACTGCTTGTTGAGATGCCTTCTTCTTACCTCTGAGTGCCTGTGGAAATGGAGGTGGTATGCAGTATTTCATTGAATCTTCCTTTAGGAGAATATGCCCGGTGCAATTCTTCTCCTTGCATGGATTTTCAACGAGGTTTTGGCATAGGGCGATCAACCTCTTTCCAACTACTAGAGATGAAGTTATAGCCTTAACCTCATCCGTTCCGAGATTGTTGGATGACCACACAAACAATTCCCTTAGGATTTGGAAGTGTTTGGGGAGAGCCTCCACTCTTTCTTGTACCTCCCCAGCAACTTGTTGATCTTGGTGATTGAATAGTAACAGGTTGTCAGTTTTACGGTTGAAGGATTGCTCTCAAGCCCGTCTAATCTCTTATTCGAATTGTACTTTCTACGAGTATCAATCCTTTGTGCCCCGATTGCATTGATTCCTTTTGTTCTCGACAAAGTTGCCTACCACCTTACTCAATTCAATATGGCTTGTTCGGAGAAGAGGATGGTGGTTGTTGTGGATTCTGCAGTGCAATGAGGTTTGTTTACAGGGTAACAATTCATAGGCGGGGTTGGGTCTCCGTGAGGTTAGGAAGTGTTACTCGGTGGAATTGTAGGTATTACCTGCTGGAGCGTGGATTGTTGTGAAACGTATTGTCTACGGTGTTTGCACATTCGACATCAAATCCTTCACTGCGGGGCCGCCGGGACATGGTTCTGGGTGTACGAGAGGATTGGGGTGGTGCAGGGAGTGGATCAATGTGTGGATTTTCGATCCTTTGCGTACCTCTTGGGCTGTTGCCTTGAAGCTCCTCTACGCTTCCCTAAACTAGGGTTGAAATCCTAGCTCTCATTTCTATTTCCTCATGATGCGTACATCCCACCCCTTTAGTTGGCGTAGGTCTCGTCTTTCGTTCTCGCGGGGTTATTATTCGACCCTTAGAGTTCGGCCAGCGTAATTTAAAATCCGTAGCCGTCCGGGATGCTTACTCGGAAAGTCTCCTCCACACATGGTTTCAACTGTCTCGTGCGGGAGACATACCACCGTAAGTGGTTCTGACATCCAGTATCAAACCACGTGATGTGGGCATGCAGCGATGGTTTCCACTTGTCGTTCGACAACGGTAAATCTCGCGTCCCGAAACGCGAGGTGTAAATTTGTCTCTTGATTATGATCCATGATCTTCGAAGACTGCCCGAGTGCCTTTCGCGACTCATTGATTTCTAATGGTTACAGGCCTCCCGGTAGGTTTAGCCAAATCTTGGCCTTGTCCTTTTTAGAGTCGATGGAAATGCTATTCAGCAATCCCATGTCCGTCCATTACCTTCCCTTAAAAGGTAGTCTGAACCTCTCGAAAATCCCTAATGAGTGTATGGATTTCATTTTCCATACCATGATATGTAGGGAGTAGGGGTACAGAATATGGCCTCTTTGCACCACATCTTATTGAGGAGGAATGATACGAGGATGGGGCCAGCAACTCTAGGAGGGTGGATGTGATCCCTCATGGTTCTATAGGCATTTTTTGGATTCATGGGGGTTCTGGTTGACTCTGTTGTTCCTCGGGTATGGGTCCATGGTATCGGTTGAGCACTAACTTCACTAAATTTGGGTCGAGTTGTGTACTTATCTATCACAAATCTACACGATGACTGTCTCTATCCATTTGTTGCATAAACACACATTACAAAATTTAGAGACAACAAAAACAGCTACGAGCTTGCAGATTAAAATTAACTAACAAAAATAAAAAAATAGCCCCGAATGAAAAAGTAAAACGGTCACGATTGCATCGATCTTGGCCAGTTCCTGGCCCGAGTTAGAAAATCAAGATTTACCAGGCATGATGTGGATCACAGTACCTTAACTTACCATTAGTAGTTTGGCACCATCCCAAACATGGCGCCATTTGATTAAATTGCCATGATAGGCTGAACTAAAATCAACAAAATTTATATGCACCTAAGTTCCTACTCTTTGCGTAGTCGAAGCTCTTTGCCGGTATAGTGGTCCCCAGGTCGAACACGGGGATAGGTTTTCATCCACAAAAATGATTTGCATAAGTGCACGAAGGTAAGGCTTCCTATTTGGACTCTTTGGATTTGCTTAGCGATGGAAGTAGGTTGAGCGAAATTGTAAAAGCGAAAATAAAATTGTGAAAGTTGGCTTTGAAGATTTGGGTCTAACTTGGTAAGTTAGAAATGACAGTGTCTCAGGTTTTATCATAGCGTTATGACATGCAACCTATAGTCAGCCATACTTAGGATCTATGTTTAAACTAGCAAACCTAAGCATGAAATCAACTCCTATTTGAGTCAACACAAGTACAGCAATACTTAACTGACCCTTTTCTTGTTTGAAACCACTAACGTTAAATATCATTTGAAGTATAGTAAAGACCATCTAAAGAACCCGCGATTGCATCTAGCATTAAGTATGCCTTTGTATCCTAAGCATGGAGAGTATTGGCCCAGTCGCCAACATTCGATGCTATTGACCTAATTTGAGAAGGTAGGTCATAAACCACAGTACATGGCTTTTAATACAAGAGGACAACATCATATGCCCGCCCTGACTAGCTTCCTTCCTCTTGAAAGAAGGAAACAGCGAGCATCTCTTGAGTTGTCATCCTGCAGAGGGTGTTTAGGCGAAAGTAAGAGAAAGAGGAGAAGAGAAGGAGAAAAGCAAAACCTAATTAAAAATCGAGACTTTATTTACAAAAATGAGAAACTTACAAATTAACTTCTCTCCTTCCAATTGTTCTCCCTGAGTTCTCTCTATATCTATTCTGAAAAGAGAGGGGCTTATATAGGCCACCTACCTATAGAGGCATGAAAACTCTGAAAAAACACTAATTGACTAGTTAAAGGACAGAGGTAATACACCAAATTTGAAGTCGGTTATTCAGTACAAAACATGACGGGCATTAAATTTCGCTAGAGGCTGAAGAATTTCGCTAGCTAAGCGAAATCACGAACATAAGCAGCTTAGGGAAATTTCGCTAAAGCCGGAGTAATTTAATGGTAAGCGAATTTACTAACAAGCGAAATTGTTGTGTGTGAAATCCAGGTATTGTTAAGCTAAAAATGGTGCCTAAGCGGCGGGGTGGTCTGTGAAATTGGGTTCTGTTGGGTTACAAGTACCGTAGGTTCAGGAATTTTCGCGATCCACAGCGAAAATTTTAACTCTAGCGAAAATTCTGCTTTGTTGATCTTCATCGTCTTCCTCTTGCATCCAATTTTCTTCACTTTGCCTTGGTTTTCTCTTTTGATTCTTGGCCTAGTTGATGATGAACATTGGAATCAGTCTTCATGATTATATCAACATTTCGAAATTGAGACTCGAGTCTTTGACCACCATAAACAACCAAAATGCCTCTGAGTAAACAGTGATGTGGTACTGAAGGACTTGAACACTTCAGTTTCAATTGAATGACATGATTAATCGCCAAAGAAGTACTCAAAACCTATCTAATACCGGGTTCAAAAATTACCACAGACGCTAATCATACCGCCCCTAATCATCAAAGTAATGAATATTTTTCGCATACCAACGCCTCCAGTTCGACCGGTTTTGGAATTTTTCTTCCCACCTCCTTGGTGGCGGAAATGGGAGAAGGCATGTTTTCTAACTGGATCTTCCTTAAGAGTTATTGCCGCCTGCAAAACAAGCTGCTCCTTTTCTTTCTCGGGTTTCTTGACCGTAGGCCTTTAGTTTGCTCAATTTCCTTCCATCTCGAAGTGCAGTGATGGCCTTTGTATTCTGACCTTAAGTTCCTTTGGAAGAACCAAATATACATGGACTCTTTGGTTTTGTGGTGTTTGGGAAGAAGTCTTCTCCTCTCCTGTGCCTCAAAATGGATTGTTAAGTCTTAGTGGACTTGAATGCGCCAGATTATCAATCTTACGATTAAAGGGGCTATCTGAGCCCATTCTACTTCTCTTTGACACAGTGTACTTTCTGGGTGTCAGTTCTTTGTACCAGTATGCGTTGATCAACACAATTCAGCTGCAGAAATTGCCTACCGCGCCAGGTTAGATGACTGTTCAGCGGGAGGAGATAATGATGGGTGCTAGTTGGACCGAGACGAGCTATTGTTTGTACGGAGGCGCATGCGGGGGATTAGGTTTCGGGAGAGGTTGGGGTGATTCTTAGGTGGAATTATGTGTTACCCGTATGGAGCATTGGGTTGTGGCTTGTATTGGCCTGGCCATTTGTTTGCTTGTCGATCCTTCACTAAGGGACGATTGGACGGTGTTCTCTGGGTGGGCGAGTGGGTTGTGATTGATGGGATTAAAACCTGTCGGATTTTAGATCCTTTACTTTGCGCTAAAATGGTCTTTTTCCTTCCGGCTCTTCCACCTTTCTAGCCCGAGGTTGATATTTTGCTTTAAATCTCCATGTCTTGAGAAAGTGCAAAGATTCCCCTTTGAGTGAATTTGGGGGCCTCGTTTTCTCCACCTCCCTTGGGTTTGGCGGCTCGTCCGACCCTTGGATGTTCGACCATAATTAAATCACTTCAGCTTCATCACGGATGCTGCTCGGAAGTCTCCTCCACACATTGTTTCAAAAAAAGTTGCTTCATGGCTGGAACCTTACACCACCATAAGAGAGTGGTTTGAGCATCAGTCGGAAACCATGATGTGGACAAGCAAGCGATGAGTCTCGATAAGCCTCTCCCGGCGTGGGTGCAGAACCTCTCGTTGTCGAGGGCAGCAAATGTGTAGATTTGTCTCTTGAGTGTGGTCTTGTAGGCGTTGAAGAATTTTAAAAATTCTGCACAACGGCTACTGCCCGACTTGATGGTTCTTGGTCTTAGTGAATTAAGCCATATCTTGGCTTTGTCTTTGAGGTGATAAATGCCAACTTGACAAATCCATGTCAGATTGTACCTTCCTTAAAGGCTTTGAAATGCCACTGCAAAATCCTTATATGGGTGTACCTGATTTTCATTCTCCATACCGTAGGAAATGTGGGAAGGCAGCGCGAGGTAGTCTCTTTGCTACATCCTCAACAGGAGGTATGATGCACGAAGGAGCACTAACTCTAGGAGGGTGTATGTGATCCCTCATTAATCTGTATGCTGTTGGATTCATAGGGGTTGCTTGTTGACTTCTTTGTTCCTCGGAGTGGGGATCCGTTTGTTCACTGCCACCGCGATTTCATGACCTTGCTCAGGCCCGGGTGCACTCCTCTTTGCGATCTACACACAATATCCCTGTCCCGATCTTTGCGTAAACACTGTAACACAAAATGAGATAAAAAGAAAGAACAACAGAAAACGCCAAAGGATCAGTGTTAATTTACTTAAAGCGATTGTAGAAATAAAAGCGATTGCGTCTCAAAGCTGCTCAGACCTGAAGAAGACTTGCGGTTCAAACCTGACGAATTCCAAAAAGGATAAGAAAGATTCACGACACTTGTAATGTGGATTACCGCGTACCGCTATCATAATCATTATGATTTGGCTTTCATCCGGCAATGGCGCCATTTGATTAGGTACCCGCGGTAGGGTGATCTGAAAATTAAGCCAATATTTCTTAACTTAACTTTCACTACTTTTGCGTAGTCGAGCTCTTTGTAGTATAGCGGTCTAGGGTCGAACACGAGGATGGGTTTCATCCTGGCCCGGTCGCATCATGTTTAGAAAACAGGTGGAAGGACTTTTATTTGGTTTTGGATTTGGGTAAAAACAAAGGAGATTGGTTGTTCAGTTTAAGCTGAAGTGGCTTAAAATGAAGTGTGAAATGGTGACCTTGAAGGCGTTACTAGCTTGATAAAATGGGGTTGATAAAGTGTCACCAGGTTATTTCCTGCATGATAGAACCGATGACATATAGTGAAAACCATGGATCTTTTCCATTTTAGCTTAAAGCTAACCTAAAAACACTCCTATTTGAGTTCGAACCTATACTAAGCATTCAATGTTTCGATCGGTTTGAAAACATAGCGACTAACCTCATTTCAATGGCTGTGGCGACATCTAAGAGATATCTTCGGTGCGTTATCTATAAATAAAGAATGCATGAACCACAAAAGCATGACAAGTATTGACGAAAGGAAAGACATTAAATAGCATTAAACCCTAAGTTTGAAGTTTGGAACATAAATGCATTTGTTCATTTAAAGCATGAGGACACCCAAACCACATAAATGACTATTAACCACCTCCTCTTAAGGCTTTGAGGCTTGCGAAGCATCAGCAGGTTATCATCCTCGAGGAATTGTGTTTGGCGACCAAGAAATGAGAGAAGAAGAGAGAAGAGACGAAATATAGCTTTAAAAACCAAAGGCTGGAAAGCTTGAATAAAAATAAAGTTAGGGTTAGAAATTATGGTGACCTTATATAGCCCAGCTGATTGTGTGAAATACCAAAAATGCCTAAAATATATGATTAATGGACAAAATGGTAATTAAACATGTGAGGATGATTTGGAATAAAACTTGAAGAATGATTTTAGCTATGTTAAGATTTCGCTATCATATCGAAAATATGGAAGGCATAGCAAAATTCAAATTTTATTTATGCACGATGCTTTAAGCTATGATAGCGAATTTCATACTTAAGCGAAAAAATGTGCATGCGAAAATTTGACAGGGATTGCAAAATTTTCGCAATCCTTCTTGAGATTTTACTTTGTCATGCTTAATCTGGTTTGCCTCACGCTACCTCACCTTTTGCCTCTGCATCTCCTTTTCATCATTTCCACTTGACATTTCTTCATTTTGGTTGATGAATGCTAGTAGATTCCCTCAACTTATTCGGCCTGACACAACATCAAACTTGAAATTATTGGTTGGGACTACGCAGCCTGAAATTACCAGCGAACTTCAGCGGAATGGTGTTACTGATGGACTTTGCACATGTCAGGTGTGGCTCAATTCATATGATTAGTGACAAAAGCACTCAAAACTATTTTTAAATAAGTTGAAAATAGCACTTTGGGCACTAATCAGTCTGAAGAAAAAGAAAACTTGAGCTCTGATAGAAGAAATCACTTGAAGGTAATGAAGAACTAGAAGCATCGAGAGTGGAGATTGATGTAGAAACTTTGAAAGGACTTGTTGCAAGGAGAAAAACATTCCAACTGCCGGAATCATATGAAAAGGTAAAGATGAAGTTGCTTAAAGACTATATCGAAGATATTTCTGAGGTGAGATGCATGAGGATTGAAAAATGGAAGTTCAGACTGACTAGAGAATTTGGATGGCTACATCATTCAATTTGAACAGACGAAAGGAACCTTTGTGAAGAAAAAAATGAAAAAAATAGAAAATATAAAAAAAATAATGATCTTGGAAGATTATGTGCTCAAGTTGTTGATTGAGCACAATTATTGCCTCTTAGAAAAGGATGGAGGCTAGAATTACCAACATATCCGTAGTTGGTAGAGTCTAGTTGGACTTGAAAAATGGAGCAACTGCTTGGAGGCAGGTTCAAAAAAGTTTATTTTCCCTTTTTCTTTTTTTCTTTTTTTTTAGTTACTTTATGTTTGTTTTAGATAAATGTTCTTACTTGATTTGTGTTTCTTAGGTGTTGTTTTCGGGTTTTGGGGTTCCAAAGTTTGATATGAGTGGATCTTTGAAAGAGTGGAAGTTTACTAGTATCTTGGAGGTTGAAGAACAAAAATTGAACAAAGAAATCAGTTCGACATCCTCCTGTAATTTCATTTCCATATATGCTTCCTATTTTCAAGCGTCCTCTCATTTGGAACCTATGAGTCCAATCCATCTTACAACATCTTTGCCTCCAAAGCAGCCATATTTGTTGAAGCAACAGGAGACTTGATCAGCCTCGGGAGATCGCATGATCCATTCTTGCTTTTGTTTCACATTGAGGACAATGTTTCAATTCTGTAGGTTTAGGGGTGAATTCAATTTTTTCAAAAATCGACTTTGTATCTCCTTACACATGTTGATTATTTCTTTTTAGTTGTTTGGTTATCATTTGCATGAGTTTTTCTTTCTTTCTTTTGTTTTGTTTTGTGTCTCTCCATGAGTTGAGTTAGTGTAGTAATGGTTTGAGAATGCATTACAGTTTTGTGGCAGTTTTTCTTAGTCAAATTTGGGATACCTTTGCATTTGTTTGATTTAGGACTTGAGTGTATCTTATGGTTGTGGGAGACTTAGCTTGAATAGCTCCATTGTTTCTCAAGAAATCATTTCTTAAGGAAACTCCTACACACACACACACTAGGTCTTATTTATACACTTTAGCTCAAACCTCTTTTTCTCAAGTGAACTTGTGAGACCTTAAATTCTATGAGTGATACGACACCTCGATAAAGAGGATTTCAGTGCTGACCAAAAGAAAAAAAAGAAAGCAGGAAAAAAAAAGCAAAAAAGAGAAAAAGAAAGAAAAAGAAACAAATAATTGAATTTGCTCTATGATGGTGCTTTTAATTGGGTGTTGGGGTGAAGTTCTAGGGAAACTAATGGATATACAGTGCCTTCATAACTTAACTGAACAGAGTCACGTGGATCCACACTTCATAGCACACTTTTCTAGGAACTCCTTAGCATTTATTTACCTATTTTTTAGTTTTAGTTGTTTTAATAAAAGGTGCGTTCTTATCCCGTTTGATTCTTCGAATAGAGTGAGTTGAGTTGGTTGAAGAGTTTTTGGAACCTTAATTACATATTTGAGACTAAAACATTATTTAGGGTCCCTTTAGGAAAAATCTATTGAGGGGGCTTGGGGGGGAAAAACTTGCCTTGATCAACATACCTTTTAGATGCCTCGTCTTATAAGTTATTAATCTGTTTTTTGGATTATTTGGCTAACATGTTTTCTTAGAACATTTCCAAGCTTTCTCTTAACTTTTACTAGCACCATCCTCATACTCATATCTATCTTAGTGTTTTTATTTTATGTTTGTGTTTCCTTTGCTTGGGGACAAGCAAAGATGTAAGTTTAGGGGTGTGATGAGTATACTTTATACTCATTTCATCAACATGTTTAGCTTATATTTTTAGTAGTTTTATTATATAAATAAGTGATCTAATTCTCTAAATGTTCAATGTGTGATTAGGTCGAAGCTGTATGACTAATATGGAGCAAAAACAAAGGAAGAGCTGAAATCAATAAACTGCATTTAGCAGCAGTTACTGTGTTTGATCATTTTTCAGCTGAGATGATCCCAAAATGGCTACAATATTTATATATCAGGATGGAAAGAGACTTCTTGGGAGCTTCAAGGGGACCTTATTCACTCCATTTGGACTTCAAATGATCAAGTTATGATTCTTGGTAGTTGAAGGAAGAAGAGAAGATAGCTCAAAAGTGACAAGTTGGAGCATTTTGTGCATTCAGTCTTTATAATAATTCCTAAAGTGTTTTCCCTGGCCATATCTATATTTTACACTTCAAGAGCTTTCCAACGGTATCAAGAACACCCAAATTGAAGTTTGGATGACAAAGTTATGGCCTTACGAAGTTGGAGCAAAAACATGAAAGCTGCAGCAAGGTTGAGACGTTAGAATGTCACGACGTTCCAACGTCGCGGCGTTCTTCTTGTTCTGAAGCATAACATCCCGGCGTCGACATTTCGTGCGAAGATTGGTTTGGCGGTCGATTTCAGCCCATTTGATGCCGTAATTGAGGTTTAAAGGCTCGAACCCCAAGGAAACAAAGGGATGCGGCTGGGGCTCGAGAGAAGGGAACTTTGTTTCTTTCCACTTTGGGACCCGGAGGTTTTGGGCCCCATTTTGAAGATTTGGGAGAAGATCTGTGAGATTTGTCGAAAATCCGAGACTCACCATCGTTGATCATTAGTTCTTGTTTTACCTATCTTTTCCTCAAAATGACACATCCTAGGTTGTGATGCTTTATCCTTGACTCTATCATGCTTTAAGATTTGCTGGATCCACCAGGTTTGGTTGTATATTGAACTTGAGTTGCCATCTATTTGTTAATGTTCAGTTTTCTATTAACAACTTTGTAGTGCACCTCCTATTTGGTTCAATACTTGGTTCCTATTTATATATTGATTTTCTTTAGTATCCTGCTGCGATATGGGTGGAGTGGTTCTTTGCAAGATCGAGAGAGTAAAGACTGAACATAGATGAATCAACCTAATTAACTATGGTAGTGTAAATTATTGGTAGTGGAGGCGTGTGAGACTTTTGGATGACCAAAGCATCTCAATGCTTAGGGTTAAGTGAGGAAGCAAAAGACTTGGTATTAGTTGATGGTAAGGATTGTTAGGCCTCGAGGGCATAATTAAGGTCAGACAGAGTGCCTTGGAAGCATTTTCGCTGAAACAATATAAATGATTTTATTGATCAAAGGGATTGTCCAATTACCAAGTACTGGGATTTTATCACTCTCTGGCATCCCTTGGTTGTAGGAGCTTTAAAACCCAAGTTAGATTGGGAATTTCGTGATGAGTTTAGGTTCCGATTCTATTTCTTATCGCAATTGTTTGTTTAGGATGTTAGAAGTATATGTAATTTTGCGGGGGCAGCATCCCATTTTCCTTTGTGTAATAGATATCTGTGCCAGGTACACTTTATTATCGACAAGTGTGCCTCTGTGGAATGGGCACTCTTATATTTTTCTATATATTCTTAATAAAAACAGATACCTACTCACTCTTACTTTCATTCCTTTGCTCACGTTCATTTTTCATTTTCTTGTTTCACTGATAGGTTGCTCGATCTACATTCTTGCCGGTCTTTCTTCCTCCTGCCTTACTCACGGTGAGTTTCTTGAACGACTTCTTCTCGACCTTTGCGTATTCTTCATTATTTCATTCGAGTTCGAATTAGCTTTTATGGGTGAACATGAATTGAGAATACGATTTTAGGATCTGGGGTTTTGAGGAAGATGAGAGGGATTTGGTGAAGGAAGATGGAGTGGGTTGATGGTTTATGAGGAAGGTGGCCTTTGGAGTTTTCAAAATTCTCACAGGCCAATTGATCTTATAACAGCATTCCAATCTATGACAATAAAAATTTATGTATGACATAAACCTTAGGTTTAGGGCTTTAAGTTATGTTGTGACATAAAAATAGTATTGCGAACTAGTCAAATATTGATGGGGTGATCGGAATCAACAAAATTTGTATCCTAAAATTTCCTCCTACTACAGCGATCAATTTCTTCTTGTTTATAAGTGGTTGGTCGAACAGGGATCTAGTTTTTCGTCTTACAAATGACTTGTATCATGATTCGAAAATGGTAGAGGCTTTCACATTTGGATTTTTCAGTTGCATTAAAAGAAAGTGTAGTTTGTTGTTGAATATAGCCCAAGTGAAGCGGTTGATAAGATGTAAAAATAACACCTTGAAGTTTTGGGCCACTAGTTTGATATGATGGGAGTTGTGAATTCATCACCAGTTGTTATTTCCTAACATTGGGCCAAATGACATATAGTCATTTCGAAACCGGATCTTTATTTAACTTTATCTGACCATGTGCCAGCATTCTATTTGAACCCATGGCATTGCGACATTTAATGTTTACAACGATTTCTTGAAAATAAAAGCATTTTAATATCTTTCAGGTGGCTGTAAATGACATCTAATGGATGTAGGTGTGTCTGCCATTAAAATCTGCTTTGAACCATGAAGCATCTGAAGTATTGACCGAAAATGCATTAAATATGTTTAAACCTAGTTTGGAAAGTTTGCGAGCTTCAATCTGCGATGCACGCTTCATGAGAAACAAAGACACTTGAGCCAACATCAACTGACCAGCAGCCTCCTCTTCAGGTTTGGGGAGGCAGCGAGCATCCTTTGAGTTGTAAGTGTCTCGAAGGGTGTTTGGCTTCAGAAAATGAAAGAGGAGAGAGGAAGAAAGAGAAAATGGGAACCAAAACGAATTTGTATGTAAAAGTGTGTGAGTGGATAGTTGGACCCTGAAAATGTTCATAGTGTGGCTTATATGGCTGCAGACATGCGAAAATACCAAACTAACCTAAACCAATATGATTACATTGAGGCAAAAGAGGGATTAAACAAATGGTCGTTTGGATCGCAGCAGAGCGGGAATTTCCGGTAGCGGTGAATTTATTATGAATCTGGCGAAAGTCGTTATATTCTTGTTAACTATCGCCGAAAGATAGTCATATAAATTGAAAATTTTCACTATGCCGCGATAATTTTAGCTGATAGTGGTACTATATGATAGGCGAGGTCGTATGATAGTGGTGCTGTATCATTGCGAAATTGGCTATCGTGCGAAAATTTAGCTATGCCGCTATTGAAATTGCCGTCCTCTATCTTCATTCTCGGCTGCATTTCTCAACTTCTATGGTTGCTATTTCTTCATCCTAGGCTTGGTAAATCGATGAGGTACTAGCAGAACTCGGTATAAATCGTGAAATTCGATGCAAGCTTGATATGATGGTGGAGTTTGAAACGCAAAACTACAAAACAACCTCGAAACAAAATCAGTGTCTTAAGGACCTACACATGTCAATCGGCTTAATTAATATGATTAAAATGCATAAAAGCACTCAAAACCTATCTTAAATAGGACTCAAAATAGCACTTTTGGGTACTAATCACACTGACAACAAATTGCTAGTCCCTTAGTAATCTTTAAAAAATAATAAAGGGTATGAGGACACTGCACTACTTGAAAAGAGTATTCTATTCAAAATGTGTGCATGCAGTGAAGCTTTACCTTGGTATGGAAAAATTTGAACCCTACGTACAAAGCCTTCATGAGAGAGCAGTAGCCATACGAGAACAGTTTCGGGGCGACATCGATTCGAAGTCGACTTGAACTTACACAAAATCTAAGTGTTTAAGGTAGCAGTTTAAGACGATAAGTTGCTAAAATTATTCCTCCCCCAACCCAATGCGGGACCTTAAAGCGATGACCAACCCCCTAAATAGATTGAAGTTTACTCTTATTTCTTACTTCGATTGCATTATAGAAGTGCGATGCTAAAAACTCGACGCCGCTGGTCGGTGTAGCGGGTCGATGACTCCCGACGGAATTGGGTTTAGGGCATGAGTCGAGGATCTGCGGGCGGCAATACCGGGCTTCTGCGGACTTGAAGATGATTTGAGAATCCAGCACCTACGGCTCGCTGACTTCACTATCCACGCGTGTAGCGAACAAGTCGGTGACTCCCGACGAGTTGGCAGGGCATGTCGAAGCTGAAAGCTTTCCGCCTTACCCACCGGACAATGTTCGGGTTTCTGAGGTAAAGTATTCACGGCTCTCTAGTTTCTTTTTCTTCTTTCTTTTTTCACTTTCTTTTTCTGCTTTTTCTTTTCATTTAAGGAAGACTTCATTGGTCTTCGTTTGTGGGTAACATAAACCTATTATGGGTCGTCGACTAATCTAAGGCCGGTTTGCAAAGTAAAAGAGATATCTGACTTCTCGACCTATTGATGAAAAGCGATGTGCAATGTGTGTGATTAGCTAAAGCGGATGGACAAGGTTGAACTTTGGAACTTCAATCGACCAAAAAACTTAATCTGTGTGGAGCTGTTCCTCCCCAGTATTATGGCAACATCTTGTGCCCCGATTTTTCAACTCCCAGTAAGACGAAACATAAAAATATATGCGCAGAAAAATGGTTTGCAAAAGTGTAGAAAGAATGTAAATACTACTATAAAGCTTTTAATATAAGCAAAGTGGCTAGTCTGAGAAACATTAACACTTCAACAAAAGATCCTTTACCCTCTTATTGGCTAATATATACATCCTAAACAATCCATATAATAGTGAAAATGATTAATAAAGTAAGCAAAAACAAAATATGATAGATGACACTTCCAACTCTAACTTTTCCCTCCACCCAAAGTATAACCATGTCTCCACTGGGTAGGGATCGGAAAGCTAGAGAAGGGAGTGCGACCACCTCACTCTCGTGGTGGTGTAGATCTTGTGGATGCGAGGCTGGCTGCGTGGCTGCGAAGCATGTCGAGGAACGCGAAGCGGATCGGCGGGCTGATCAGTGAGTGGGTTGTGTAGGCTAATCTTTTGTGGTGACGGAGTAGAAGTGGCTCGTAATCCAGAAGAGCATGGCGTGATTTCTACAGCCCAGTGACCTCGGCTCGGGCCATCCGCTTAGCCAACGATGCCTGAGTAGTAGCAAGTGAGCGAGAGGCATCCATAGCAATGAGATAACTCCCCCAGAGGCGACGAGGGGATATGCTCACGGTATTCTTTGTGATGTGGAGGATGGGCCCGGCCGATCTCGGGGAGGCGGGGGCTGCGGGGAGTGGAATTGGAGGAGATGAATGCAGGCTGATGTCCTCTCGCCTCCACCTCCGACAGACTACTCACCCCTCGAGTAAGTCCTCTGCGATATCATCCAGCCTCCTCGTCTTTGCTGAGAAGAATGGAGATAGCATATATAAAGGAAGGCAAGCTCGATGGACAAAATTTGAGGACAATTCACCCACTGCTCTATATGTGGCTCCTCAGGGAACCCCAGATGCTCTAAGACCTGGCTCAGTAACCTCGGCATCAATAGGGGGGGAAAAGCCTGAGCCGGGTCACTACGGTGGACCTTCTCCTCGAAAATCTTCGATGCTGATCATGTGGAACTGGAGGGCCAGACGAGTCCCTCGAAAATCACGTGTGAGCCTCTAGTATAGCTCCTATGTTGTACATAATCTTTGAAGTGGGAATAGAATTTGGTCGAAGTACATGGTCCACGGGCATCTGTATTTGGGAAGCTGCCGTGAATAGTATAGGCCGGTAGTGGTATCTCAGCCAGAGGGCGAACCATCTACTCTTTGTGATGGGTGAAGACCGTAGATGGTCAGTGGAATTCGCGAGCTGGGCGAAGCGATGTGGTAATATTCTGAACGGAGTACCAGGGGCGTCGATCTTGAGCCGGATCCCCAGCGAAATTTAGGCACTCCCTGGGATGTCATAGTGTGATAAAACTCAAGCACCACCCGGGGATAGAAAAACTGCCTCGGTGTCATAAATGGGAGTAGTGAATATTGTCGGATCAACCGCATCAGTCTCGAATCAGTGCGATCCGATCCTTTGGTATGTCGTATGTGACTCCATATGGCTGGGAGATCCAGGCGCTGAAGATCGGCGTTCCACAGGATCGGATCGCGGCCTAAACATCGATCGCTGATCCTTGAAGCTGGGATAGCTGGGGCGACGAGCTCGTCGGTGGAGGAGCGGCGGCTCGGGCTGGCCGCGATGACTCGCACCGGGCTGATGTTCGGGCCCCGGCTGGAAGCGGGGCCACACAAGTGGTCTCGGATGTACGGGAGAAAGGGGCAGGAGTCCACTTTGGGTGCGATGCTCCTTTGGATGGGGCTTAAGCCTAAGCCTCCTCTGATGAAAGCGAGGGACGTGCGGTGGTGTCTCTGCTGGCTGGTTCGGAGAGTGAGCGTCTGCGACCACTGGGTAATACCAACGTCTCTGCCGAGGTCTTTGAACTAGACCACGGGCTGTAGCGATGGGCTCTGCGAGTACGAACCATGGGTGAAGCCGAATCCACCTTGATGGGGCTATAATTGGCCAGCGGGGCGGCCTTGGGATGCTGATGGATAGAGCTAAGGAGACTCGATGGTGATGGTGCCTTGGTAGGACGGCCGCAGGGCGGCCTTCAGGGAGAGGCTGGAGCGCGCGCGAGGTGAGCTCGGCGAGGAAAGGTGCGGCTCGGGCGCCCGGGTGCGGCTCAGCGAGTGGGGTACTCAGTCGCGGCTGAGACGGTGCGCTCGGGCGTGGCGTGATGCGAAGCGGAATCACGAGGGGCACGAGAGGGGCTCGGCTCTGGCGGCTCGGGAGAGGCGTGAAAGGAATGGAATATGAAATATGAGAGGAGGGGCCTTTATAAATTCGTTTAGCGATTGAAAGGCCTCCCCGTGAAGATCAGTAGGGTCTTAATTTTCGCTATTGCGAATTTTGTGCCACGTACCTGAAGCAGAATTCCTCTGCAAAATAAAAACATATTTTAATTAAATAAATTAAAATTAAATAAAATAAAAATAACAATAACAATAAAAATTAAAATAAAATAAAATAAAATTTTAACTGAACATATAAAAAAAAGGGTTTTTAATTAAAAGCCAAATAAAATTACCAAAATTAAGAAAATAATAATAAAAAAACAGAGAGACAATTAGATTAAATTTAAATCAGGAAAGAATTTGAGACTACCAGTTTGAATTCATAATTAATTTGTAGAAGACAAATATCAAATGCAACAGGTTCATTCATGAGAGGACTCGAGGAAGGAGGGCTCATGGCTTTGTGTGATGTGCTGGTTGCCTTCATCTTGGCTCGTTTGTTTTGAAACTATTTTCAGCTCAAGTGGTATTGGGGAAGTAACAAAATCTTTGAAGGATGTTGATCATTCAATTCTCCATCATTTGCTTTACCACTTTGACCTCATTTAAGATTCTCCATGCGGTTATGACACATTGGTTTCCTGAACTGGACCAGATGGATGAGCTTTAGCCAGTCCTTGCCTCTAAATCTTAAACTTGTGCTTGTTACTCAAGTTGAAAGATGTTGACTCTGAGTGTTATATTATAAATCTTAGTGACACAGCTCCATTCAAGATTCAGTTATACAGTGAGTATGCAAAAATGGCTTCCAGAGATAGTTATTTCGCGTTAGGCACTATTGCGTGGTTGATGTCAACGCTACGGAATCAGCCCGGATAGTGAAGATTTGCTCTTATTTTGCGATACATCCTCGACTATTCCCTTAGGAATTTTGCCGTCGTTAGTAGGATAGAGTGATGTTGGTAGGCTTAAGCTCCCAACCCATTTGCTTATATCACGTATGGCGGTAGGTTCTGCCAGCCCCCAAAGTCAGCGATTGCTTTATCTATGCAAGTTCCTCGATGTTGGCGATATTATGGGGATCTGGATCCTTAGCATTTCATCGGGGTCTTGCTACGAATGATGCTTGACTTGCTGACGGTAGGAAGGCTTTCTTTTTCAATGCCCAGCCACATTTTGACCATGCGGATCCTTGAGAAATTTTTGCATATGAGAGACACTGCCTTAATCATGTCAAACGATGGGATATTTACCTTCGCTTGCCTTAGCACCTCCCAATTCCAGGTTTGGTTTGTGATTCTTGCTTTGCTCTTAGTGCTTGATGGGAGACGAGTTTTTTCATTGAATCTTCTACGATTATTATTCTGCAAGGTTAAACCGCTTTCCTTGTTCTTGATCTTGGGCATTGGTTGCCTGAAATTTCTTCCTCCTTAAAGTGATGATAGACTACTTCATCCATTCTTGCATTGAGTCAGCGGATCCTATCTCATGTGTTCCCCCAAGGTTTGTATGCAGGAAGGGAATTTCCTTTCGGGACCTGTTGCTGGTTAGATAACTTTGGTAATGGACTTGCAACTCGGAGACATGTTGTCCTAACTATTGTGGTGAGCTTTCAAGCGCCTCGATTTTACGAGTTAGTTTGGACGACAGTGGCTTTACTGCTCCTCTGCAAAATTTCCCACCACCTTGCTCCAGGTCGAGATGGCTTGCTCAACGGGAGAAGAGGTGGAGGTTGCCTCTTTGTTGTTGTGCTAAGGTAGACGGCTTCTTCTTTGTAACTCTAGGGCGTATACGAGGATTTGACACCATGTATTGAAATGGATTCGAGAATGGTTCCTCGATTAGGTTATAGGTGTTACTATAAGGAGCATTTGTAGGTGGCATTGACCGAAGACATGGAGCCTCTGTATTATTCCTTATTAGGAGCTTCTTTGGGCGGTGCTCCCAAAGTGGTTATTTGTTGAAAATGATTAAAGCGTTTGGGTGAGATGTAGGCAATTCATTCACTACTTGCACTTCATCGCGATTTTACTCATTTCAAGCTCCTCCGACCTTCGGGTCAAAATAATGGTTTGCCTTCATCTTCGTGTCTTCGGAAAGTGCATAGATGCCTCCCCTTTGGTGGGTGAAGGCCTCATTCTTTCTGCCTCCCCTTTGGGTTTGGCTCATCCCATCCCTTGGAAGTTTCAGCCACACATAATTCCCAAAGTCCATGGTAGCCAAATACGGGTTCTTTTTCTGAGTCCCCTCCACACATGGTTTCACTGGCGGTTGCTTCATGTTTGGAGACATACCATCATAGAAATGATTCATAGCATCCATGTATCAGGCATGGTGTGGACATGCAGCGATGGTCTCCATGAACCTCGACGATAAAACTTCTCATTGTCATAAGTAGGAGTAAGTGTAGATTTGCCTCTTATTTGTTGGTCTTGGTTATCTTTGAAGGACTCATGAAAATTCAGCTTGAATCGGCGATTTCTAATTGTTCTCGGCCTCGATGAATTACTGAGCCATATTTGGCTTTATCCTTGAGGTTAATGGGATACCTTCAACTTGACAAATCATGCTCCCGGTTACACCACTCCTTAAAAGTTATGCATACTTCCTAAATCCTGAATGTGTGTGTATGGATTTTCGTTTTCCATACCATGAAAAGTTGGGAGTAGGGGCACGAGATAGGGTCTTCTTTGCCACATTCGGCAGTGGTATGATGCGGGAAGGGAACGCAACTCTAGGAGGGTGTATGTGGTCCCTCACTGATATGTATGATGTTGGATTCATAGGAGCTGCTTGTTGACTTTGTTATTCCTGATTAGTGCCCAAAAAGTACTATTTTGAGCCCTATTTATTATAAGTTTTGAGTGCTTTTTGTGTACTAATCATTACAATTAGCAGATTTGCACATGAGGTCCCTCTTATTCTAATGATCGCATTTTACTTCGCGGCAAATTTTGCGGAGTTTTTGCGAGCTAATTGTCATAAAATTAGCAGGTCGATCGAAACGCGAGAAGAATTGAAGTCAAATTCGACATTACCGTCAAATATCAGAAGAAGAGCAAATGTGAAAAATATGGGCGCCGAGTGCTTTTGCCTTTATACTGTGCATCCTGCGAGCCTTTGTTGCTCCTAGCGGCTTGTTCCTGCTTTTTTACGCCTCGACTTTTTGTTACAATTTTGGTTTTCCACATTTTAACCGCATATTACCTTATGATTTTGGTTGCTTTAGTAATTTCCCTTGACTCACGAGCATATAAGTCTCGGCTTTTTACAAATCGACTCACTTCACTTCACGTCGACAATACAGTGAGCGGGAGCGATTTCGTGTTTGCCCATCTCTTTTCCCCATTTCTTCATTTCTTTCCTGCTCTCAGGTATAGACCGTGCTGCGAGGATGACAGCTCGAAGGACGGTTGGCTAGACCTCTTCCTCCTTGAAGAGAGGAGAGTACATTAAACTGGATGGTAACTCACGGTTCCCACATTTTAACGCATGTGCTATGGTTGTTTACGTTCCTGCTTTTCACCATAGGTTAAAATCTCTTAAGCATCATATTCTTTATAATGTCTTGTTTGACAAGCTTTTGGGTTCGATGGATACTTTCACTAGATCCGGCTGAGGCCCGATTAGTTGTCCTCACAGTGACCAGTTATACAAACCAAGATGATGTTTTTTAGATGTGTTTTCCTTTGATACTAGGACATTGTCACCCATTTAAATGCTATGTTTCAAAGGGAAAATCATAGGGGTTTAGTTTTTAAAGCTAGGCTGAAGATCCCAGGTTTTGAAATGACTATATGTCGTCTATCTTTGACAGCGAGAAAAAATGCCGGGGACATGTTGGTTGCCTTAAAACCTTAAACTAATATTGCGCGGCTTGAGGGGTTATTTTATACATTTTCTTATTTTAGTTTCAGTTTGCAAACCATCAACTCCCAAATTCACCATTTTGAATCATCATAATCATCGGTGGCTGAAGAAAACCAACTCGTGAGTTCTCACCCTAGAGAGCGCCATATAATCGTAGTAGTTTATACATAAAGAGGGAGCTTAGGGATATAAATTTTGTTGATTCCATACACCTATCATGGCACGACCATTCCTCAGGCAGAGGATCCATTCACACTATGCATACTGATCACAACTTGCTCAATTGTGCACTAACTCTTTGCAGTCTACCTGATATTCCTCTATCCCAAAGGATGCAATAAACATGTGAGTAAAAGAGGGTCACCAAGGAACAACTACAAAGCTTACAAAAGATTAGTGTTAGCCAAATGGGATAAACAGACTGTAGAATGATAAAACTGCCAAAGAAGGATCGCCGAGTAAAAACTGACATTCTAAAACAATGAAATTCAAAAAGGGTTGTGTTGTCACCAACACTCTGTAATGAAGACGCACATCAACTCATCTGAGGTTTGGCACCATCCCAGAATTCACATTTGATTCTGAAGCACAAGAGGTGATCCGGAACGTCGCACCTTCAGATTCAGCTTCTCCACGTCGAAACATCAAAGATAGCATCGCCCCTCTTGAAAATGGCCTAAATACGGATGGGTTTTGCCTTATAATGATTTTAGACTATGATTCAAAATGGTGAGGCTTTCTTATTTGATTTTTGATTTGTATTGCAAGTGTGGTTGTATTATGTCACTAAGTTAAGTGAAGTGTATTTTAAATAAGATGTAAAAGAAAACTCAGTTTTGGGTCACTAGTTTGATATGATGGGGTTGTAGAGGTGTCTCAGTTATTTTCTATTGTATAAATGACATATAGCATTTCAAAACTATCTTTGTTAACTTTAAATACTAACTTAGTAACATTCCTATTCAACTAGCATTTAATGAGCATTTAATGTTTCGTAGTTGAAATAAAGCATTTAACCTACTTTCACAAGGTCAGAATGATTATCTAATGGATGTCAAGCAGATCACCATTAAGAACATCGAACTCACATATAATACCAAAGAAAATACATTAAAGGCATTTAAACCTAGTTCGAAAGTTTGAAACACAACATTTAGTACCTACTTTATGAAACAGAGAACACCCGCAACCAACATCAACTAACCTAGCAACCTCTCCTTTCAAGGTTTTGAGGCTGACAAACATCCTTGAGCTGTCATCCTCAAAGGAGAGTGTTTAAGAGTCTAGAAAATGAGAGAAAGAGAGAGAAGAGAGAAAATGGGAACCAAAACAAGGGCCGTATGCAAAGCTGAATTGAATAGTTAGGTTACAAAATGTTCATAACATGGCTTATATAGCCCTGGCCAAACATGCGGTGTAAAATACCAAACCGTAACCCCACAATATGATTGTACTGAGGCAAAAATTAAACAAAAAATGTAGAGTCGCTTTTGATCACAAAAATTGTGATGTAATTTTCACATAAAGACAAAGGAATTTCACATATAGCTTAAATTGCTATGATAGCTAAATTTCATTATCATAGTTAAAATTCAAATATAATAAAATTGAAATTTCTTATGCATAAGATTACTTATGATAGCTAATTTCGCTATGATATTAATTGGCTATCATAGCTGAAATTTCGCTTATTTAATATGGAATTCTCACATGCCATAGTGAAATTGCCAATCCCTTCATACACGTCGTTTCCCCATTCTCCGTACCGCATTTCTAACTTCTAGTGGTTGCCATTTCTTCATCCTGTGCTTGAAGGAAATCAATGAGAATCTAAACTGGAACCCGACATAAATCAGCCAAATTTTTGATGCCAAGCTTGACATGACGCAAAGCGGAGGCTTCACGCTTAAACTCGTAAACTACCAAAAACAACCCTCGGAACAAAATCAAGAGGTACTAAAGCAACCCGCACATGTCAATCGACATCAATATGATGATTAGCACGCAAAAGCACTCAAAACCTATCTTAACAGGACCCAAAATAGTACTTTTTAATTAACTAACTACAAACAATCCATTTAGGGTTTGAACCGATGTCGAACAGTTAAATAATTTAATCACCAAATATAGTTCATTATTCCCAAGCGCTTAAAATAATAATGCGATATTTAGGGCAAGTATGCTGGTGACATAATTCTTCTCAAATTAATGAAGAATTGGCGCAATACGATAAAAAGTATGTCACACATAATTTCCCAATTTTAAACTAATCTCATTGTGATAAACAATAATGTTACACAAAGAGAATTAATGTCACATAAAAGAATGTCAAATAATCTTCCCAAAATTGCAACAATTAACATTCTTTCAACTAATCAACATACATAACAATATACAATATATCTATCACCCAAACTCATACTTAGAAGATAGATCTAACATCAAAGAACCTCAATTCAAGTATGACAAAGAACCATTTTTCCACACAAATATAATTCAACATGATTATCACCAATGTATCCAAAGAATGAATTACAACAGCTTATTATCCAGCCTTCAGTCAAATACAGCTAATAATATTAATAATAATAATAATACACACTGAAGACATCTCCAAACTCAACTATGGAACTACTTCATTAAAGAAATGCCAGGAAGTGCCATAAAACTAATTTTATAGTAATTTCTCAGATGATGATTCAAGAATGAATTGTTCCAATAAAACTGATTTCTAATACAACTCATTGTCTCTGAAAAATTCTAAATAAGATCACAACAAAGTTTCAAACAAATTAAAACTAAACTCTAAAATACAATTTAATAAAATCAATTAACTATGAGAATTAAAGCTACTTGGGTTGGTTCTTATTACCCAATTTAATGTCTTTAGGCAGACATTTGTCGTAAATTATTTTCCTTTTTAAAATTCTTCTCTGCAACTGAACTAACTTACCTAGGTTCCTCTGTAATTCAACCTCTGACCACTCACTTAACTCACGCAAAATCAGTTTTTAGTGTCACTCATTCAGTGTACTTACTACTACCCGGTAAGGACCACTCCATCTCGACTTCAATTTTCCTGGAACAATAATTTTTTAGAATTGTATAACAGACTTATTTCCGACGGAATAATTTCAAATTTTATGATCATGCCAATTTTTTGTCTTATCCTGTGATCCTAGCATTATCATGTTTCCTTCATTCTCAACTCTTCATTCATCATTTCGGAGTAATCTCTTTTCTTCATAAAAATTGAAAATCACATCTAGCTTCTATGGGCCTACTATAGCTTACATTCAAGTTCTGGTGAGATTTGAGGCGTTTTCCAAATACAATTCTGTATGGGGACATTCCAATGGGATTTTTCTAAGCAGTTCTATAAGCCCATAAGGCATCATCTAGCTTATGACCAATTTTTCTCATGGTCTAACGTTCTAGAATTTTTATCTCCTGTATTAGAAATCCTCACCTTTCGCCCATTTGACTGAGGGTGATAAGCCAATCCTAATATATGTCTAATTCATATCTCCACAACACTTTATAAAATAAAAATCTACCATTTTTGTAAATATTTTGTCACTCATTGTTTCCCATAAGCCATATCACCACACAATGATTGTCTGGTGCTCAAAATATTTCTTTGAATGAACCCAACCATTGTGATGGCACTACTTCAGATGCTTGTTGCTTCCTGCAATCTATCTAATATGATAATCAAATAGATAATGTATAGATGTCCAAATGAGGAATGGGGAAGGTCCCAGCTTTAAGTCTATCCCTATAACAAAAATCAGACCACCAGGATTCCTTTAGGCATCTCATTTCTTCGCTTATGCTGCCCATTCTCCAACACAGACACACACACTAATAAACATCCCATTACACGTTTTATATATCTTCAAAAAATAGCCTTTAATATATAGCAATAAAAAACCCGATCGAGGACCCATGTTGATGCCTCCAAAAGTGTCTCCATATGGTGATGCACAAGTACAGACAAGAATCCCAAATTTTACCTGGCTTGAAGACATCTCCTATCAATCATATATGCTCCTCTTCCTCGAAAAGTAGTGATCATCCCCAAATAGCAAATGTACTACTGGCTCTAACTTTCTTTTGTCAGGGTCAGAACTCAGGTGGCATAATTCCATAAGCTAAGTAATTTACAATATCATCTTACCATGGTATTTGGACTAATAACACAAACAAAATTTACTATTAAGAAAGTTCTCATCATTCTCACTCTTCCTTTCCTTCTCAGTAGTCTTTTCATTCTAGACAAGGATTGTAGCTATCAAGCATTGTCACTACTCCTTTGTCTTTGATTTCAAATCAAACTCTCGTAGCAGTAATACCTATTTAATCAGTCTTGTTTGGCATCTTCTTGCAATTAGATATTTAATTGCAACATGATTAGTGTGTGTACTATAACATGGGACCCTAATATGTGGGGCTTGAATTTTTCATGTAAGTAAACACTACTGCTAACATCTCATTTTACGTGGTAGAGTAAATTTCCTCTTTATGCTTCACTGGGTTTTGATGGCATAGTATGGCCTGAAATATCTTCTCAGTTATTTGTCATACTCACTGCATTGCATAGCTACTTCAGCATCACACATTATTTCAAACCCTCGTCTACCAAAGGCACTATGATGGGAGTCAGGTTCAATCCGGACTTAATTTCTCCAACAAAACTTACATGATTCATCAAAATCAAATCTCGTTTCTCTTTTTCCAAATAATCAAAGATAATGGTCCGAGATTTTTGAGAAGTCATTTATGAATTCCTGCAAACCCACAGATACCTATGAAACCCTTTATCCTTTAACTGTTATAGGTGGCATGAGAGTCTTTATAATAGCAACGTTTACTTAGTCTACTTCTAACCCGGTTGCAAAAAATTTGTGCCCCAAGATAATACCCTCTTTTACCATAAAATGGCATTTTTTCCTAATTCAAAGCTAGATTTTTGCCTTGCCACCTCTGAAGTATTATTTCCAATTTTTGTAAACATTTCTCAAAACTGGATCCATATATCGAGAAGTCATCCATGAAGATTTCAATCTCCTTCCACTAAGTTCAAAATATAGACATCGTACCAAAAGTGGCAGGAGCATTATAACTAAAATGGCATCCTTCTTAAAAGAAAAGGTGCAAGTATGACATGGGAATGTAGTCTCCTAATCTCAAAGGCTATGGCAATCTGGTTATATCTGCATATCCATCAAGAAAACAAAGAATGGGGGTGTCTCACTAACTCATTCACATTTAGAATAATAAAAGGTGGATAATTATCATTTCGTAGCAGATTCACTTTTCTATAGTCTATACACCCTTCATTCGTCACAGCCTTATGTATCAATTGATTTCTTCTCACTTCATCATGTTGAATCCATCATTTTTGGGAACCATGAAGAACTCGTGTCATCAAGGGCTATATGAGATTGCACTATATGAACCTCGCATTCAACCATTCTTCAAGATTTCTTTCTGATAATTTCTTTCACATCGATTCAACATTCTTCTTTGATGTTCAATGGAGCTCTTTGTACTATCCTCCAGTATGTCATAGAAGGACTGATCTTTCAAATCTTCAATGATCTGCCAATGTTTTGTATTTTCAATTTCATCAGTTTTGTTTCATCATGCTTAGTTAATGCAATTATATAATAACAGTCTTATTCTTTTTGGCTCTCTATGTTATACTTCAAAATTTTTTTAAGATCCATCATCATGTTAACCCTCAAACTTGTTTCGATTCTTTTGTCTTCATTGCTTAGATTTTTTCTTGCTGACTCTATCCACTTAAGATTGTTTCTTTTTAAACGAAAATGAATTCACCATTCACAATCAAGATCATCAAGATACTGAATTATCCATTTCACTGATTTAATCAAACATCGTTACAAACTAAAACACTAACCCCAACACTGATGGGAACCATTATTTCTGCAATCTTACAATCTGTACTTTCATAATCAGACTGTTTAAGGCTTTTGTTCAAGTTGAAGTGTACTGCTTCTTCTCCCACCTTGAGAGTGAGTTCTCCCTTTTTAACATCTATCAAGGTAGCTCCAATGGCCAAGAAAGGCCTTCCAAGCAACAATGGAGCTTGTGTATCTTCCTCCATATCCATGACTACAAAGTCCATAGGGAAATGAATTTTCCCACCTTGATGAGTACATCTTCAAGGACTCCTTCTGGTTGTGCCATTGTCCTATTTGCCATCTGCAAGGTTATTGCTATTGGAGGTTTCTCCCAAAACTAAGTCTCTTACATCATACGGCACTAAGTCAGATGCTAGCTCCTGTAGTTCCTCCATTTTTGTTTCTCTCTAAAGCTCTCGAGAGAATGGAATAGTAGGCATGTCGTTTTCTTTCTTTCTTCCTCTAATTTTCCGGTCTCCACCTACCGCCTCACTACACCTCTCTCTTCTTCATCAATCTTTTCACACCTTCAACCGCTCACTTGAATCATCGGGCTTTCCCTCCTTCTTTTTCACTTTTTCTTCTCTTCTTTTCCTCGCTTTCTATCTCTCTCTCCACTTTTCAGAGTCACACCATACAACTTCTAGGATCTTCTTACTACTTGGGAAGGCATCCTTGATTGATATTCGCAGATTACAGGGTCACTTCCCTACTTGTATGTCTCCATTTTTTTAAAGAGATGCTAGTGTCATTTTAAACACATTCAGGTTTACCTCGAAATGATACAAAGTTGAAAGTAAATTTCACCACAATATCAGTAGCCTCTTATTTTCTTTCTCCTGTAAGAATGTCAACATCCTCAATTTCTAAATCAATGAGATCTCCTTGTCCCTTTATTTCGCTTTCCAACGCCCCATTATTGGCTGCCCCGGGAAACCCATGCGGAGCAAACTGTTGTTGAAAATTCTACACTGGTCTTAGACCTTACTATGCTCCACCTCCATATGAGAAATTCTCATGGTTCCTTAGTACTAGTGTGTAATGAGTTGGTAAGTTGAGGTTCGGCTTAAAGTTGTAGCTTCTATTAGCATTGAGAAACTATGCCTCCTCAACTTAATAAGGACTAACATGGGCTAGTCTCTCTTCAGCACTAATCTTCTACTCATTTCTTTCTAACCTGCTTTTACTTCATGATGAGGCATTTTTCATCTTACCATCTTGTTCATATCAATGCATTAAGTTTTACTATGGCGCTTGGTCCAATAGCCTCATTTCACCCACTCCTCAACATCACGCTTCCTGGGAAAAGCACATGAGCCTAGTTTTTGGCAAGATCTTCAATCACCGCTTTGGCTCTCATTTTCTTCCTCTTAATGCCTACACAACAGGCTGGGCATCAATTATACATTTGGAGGGTAGTTCATAGAAAGATAAAAGATGTCCATTCGTGTAGTCAGATCTATGCCATGCATTAGGCATCGCAATCTCTTGAACTATTCTACAAAAGATGTGAGACTTTCATCCTCCTTGTTTGAACACTATGATTTCCCCTCTCCTTTCTAAAGTGAGGGCATGAGGGAAGAATCTGCTCATGTAAGCCTCCACCAGTTCTTCCCAATTGTTCACTGATCCATATGGAAATGATTCAAACCAAGTGGCTGCCATATCTCTTAGTGAAAAGGAAGAGAGTTGTAATCGATCATCACAGTCTCACCCCATTCAACTTCACCGCATTTTCATCCGCAAAATTGTCCCATATGATCATTGGGATTCCTCTACTCTGCGCCTAATGTATTACCGTTGCCGCACTACTATGATCAAAGTTTTCAGTTTTAACTCAAAATTACGCCTTCTAGATATCACGCTAATCTGCAAGGTAGTATCTGCCTTGAATAATCCAAATGCCCTCCAAATAATCCTCCTCCATAGTCATTTATTCTCGAGGTCTCTCCGTAATTATTTCTTTTGAATAGTTTGTCAGATCTCTCACTCGCAGCCATAGTTGTTGATTTAGCACTTTTTACTTTTCCTAAATTTCTTAGTAATTTTCCTAATTTTGTGTCCAGCGCGTAGCCTTGCTTCGTTTTCATGCATGTAAGATCTTCCTCAAATAGAAACACACTAAGATCAAATGAATCTATGGAAAGTTATATCGGGATTAAGCTTCAGAAGATTTTAGTAGTCGCACTACTTCATGCTGAAAACTACTTTTGTAATTTTTTGAAATTTTTGATAAAAGAGATAAAAATGTCCAAATTAGCAATTCTCTCTTTTATTGTAATATTGATGTTTAAATTCTTCTTTTGATCCCCGAAAACAGTGCCAAAAACTTATATGCCTGATTTTTAACATAGACTAAAAACAACTGGATCTTGATATTGTTGTTTAGACAAATTTCTGACATTGCTACCAAGAAGTAAATCAGTCCCTGCACAACGGCGCTCAAAATCAGAAGTGACTGTAATGATGATCAACCAAATCTTCATCAAATACCAAAGACTATTCGGCCCCCGCAAAACTTGTTTGATTGATTTCTAACATAGACCAAAAACAATTGGATCTTGATATTGTTGTTTGGAAAAAATTTTGACATTGCTACCAAGAACTAAATGAGTACTTGGCAACGACGCTAAAAACTTGTTTTACTGATTTTTAACATAGACCAAAAACAACTGGATCTTGATATTATTGTTTGGACAAATTTCTAACATTGCTACCAAGAACTAATTGATCCCTAATCGCGCTAAAACTTGTTTACCGATTTTTAACATAGACAAAACACCGATCTGATGGGCATATTATTCGGGACAAATTTACATTGCTACCAAGAACTAAATCACCTCAAGAATCTGCGCCAAAACTTATAAGGACCTAAATGATGCATTAACCAAAATCTTCAACATGTACTACTAAAGACTATCTACCCCCGGCACGTCGCCAAAACTTGTTCGACCAAGATACAACATGTGCTCATCAGTATTATAAGGATTCATCTGAAAGTTTGTTCTGGTCTAAATCACTGATATGCATAGTCATACAAGTAATAAATGTGGATTTAAGTCCAGATATCATTCCCATGAGGATTGATGAGAAATCTAAAAATCAATTAGCCCATCTACTCAAGATCCTTACTAATTGAACTTCAAATTTAAAAGTAAATGGTTTTAAACTAAAGGAAATTTAAAAACTAAATAAAACTCTATATCCGTTCACCAATTTTCGTATAGACGACTACCAAAGACTAAACTAAAGTCCCTAGCAATAACGCCAAAAACTTGTTGACACCAAATGATGTATATATGAAAATATGGGCTAAGGAGGAATGTAAATACTAAAAACTGATTAGAAACAAAAGTGTTACTCAAAACTAAAATGAAAAGTATTACTAACACTCAACCCTTTCCCGCATGCACGGGGTCATATATAAAAAACAGACTCTAAAAGTCCGAATATCGTGCACTAACAGAATTGGAGGTTCTCTTTGGAATTTGATCACCCCGATTACAAGGGTTCTTCACTACTTAGGCTAACAAATAGATGTGGAATAAAATCACTTAATTGAAATAAAAACTGATTTAAAACTAATCCTAAAATCTACCAAATAAAACTCACTTAATTCTAAAAGCTATGAAGAGATGCACTGGGATGGGACTATTTTTTACAAAACAGCTTAGCTTTTGAAAGTAAGATTTATGAAATGAACGCTAGATTCTTCAAGAGCAATGTAGTATAGCTGATTTCCATACACCATACATTTCGACAAATTAGAGATCCATGTCTTTCAAACATTACGAGACTCAATTAGTTACTTTGCAAAATCTGACCTTCTTTTTAAGACTGATCGGCTTTTAATTCTTTTCCATTTCTTGGGGACTCAAGAATTTCGCCTCTACAGGACTATGCAACCTTCTCCAATCTAATTGGCATTCATCCTTCAATCTTAATAAAATTTTCTATCTCCTTCATTAGATCATTACACACTGGATCAACATCATTCTATCAATTTGGAGTTGAGACTCTAAACATTAAACTAATACATCATCTAATTAACTTCTCACACCATGAGTAAATTATGATCACTGTAAAGTAATCTTTAGAGTTCATTAGTTCCATAATATTAGTCTAATATACCCTAAGTTATCGCTTCTTTACTCCTCAGAACCTCCATCTTGTGTCACTCGCAGGCCTCCCAAAATCAGAGCAAAGATATACAAATTTTTTTTTAGGTATAAGTTACTATTATTCCAATAAATAATTATATGAACAATACCAATTATATAAATTCAAATTTTCAAAACTCCAAAAATAACCGAGAATCTGAAAATTTGAATGTTCAATAATTAATCTCACCCTGAGGGTGTTTAATGTTCCACACTGATTCCAATCATCACCAATCAAACAAAAAGAAAGAACATGAAGAAAAAGAAATCAAGAGACAAGGAGGAGAAAAACTGTGATTTAAGGTTTCACCTTGTCTAATGAAGAATGAAATCAATCTCGTTATACAACACGAAATCTCTTCAATAGAAATAAAATATGCTCTAAAACTACTCTAAGATTCATTAAAATCAAAACATGCAAAGAAAACTAAGAAAATTAAGGGGCTAGAGAGGAGAGAAACCCAATGAGAGGCAAGGCGTTCTCCCACCTCCTCATGTCTCGAAACCTAAAGTGCCATAGTATTTAGTCCTAAAGTGAAATGGGCTTTAAAACAAGACAAAATATCCATTTTCGGCCTTTTTTGCTTTTTTCCAGCATTTTTGTCATGGCATAGCTTTTCCCTTTGGCCGCGACATAGTTTTTCATAATATTTAGCTCGTCAGCGACAGAAAACTCTATCGCGATAGTTTTCTTTATCCAACTTGTCGAGACAATAACTTTTTCGTTTTAACTCGGATTTGGGTGTGTGAGGTGTCATTGGAAAGCTCTTTGAATGTAGAATGTAACCATGAGTAGAGTTGAACCATTTGATGCTTCAGATGATACAAAAAAAATTGATCTTCTCAATGACGCACTGTGAGACATCCGATTTGTTCGAATCCTGCGATAAGAAAATGCAGCGGAAATAAAACAATTTAACGCTGAACTGCATCAGGATCCAAGAGGTTTGATGAAACTAAAGAATGAATCAAGGAAATCTAGATGTTACCTCTTGTAGACCGAATCCTTTTTGACTAGTGCAGATTTGCTTTATCACACACACGCTGAAACACAAACAGAACTCCTTCTCGAAACAATCCAACAGCTGAATGAGCTAAGACGATGCAGCCGCGGCAAATGCTCCCAAAGCGTATCCACTAATCCGCCACGGATGGGATGGATGTGCTAGCATCTTATGATAGGTCTTTGTCCCACATGAAACCAAAGACACCTTAGTGTCTTCCAAACTCTAAAGCACTCTCTCTCAAAAACGTTTCACTTCAAAAGAACCACCTTTCTTTTAGATGATAAACCTCTATATTTATATCAAGCCTCCCAAACCCTTTTATTAAAACGACTTAAACCAGTCTCCATTAACTATTACGGCTTAGGTCATTCGCTTCGGGGTCAGCTAAAGAGAGAGCCTTTCTAAGATCCCATTATAGTTCATTCTTAAGTGTGTGACCCTATAGGTTCACTCAATGTCAAGTAAAGCAGCCCAAATCATATCTAAGTCCACAAGTTATAACTGGCCCTCAGTAAGACATTATAACTACCAAATCAAGTGAATTCGATGACTCGAAAAACTCCACGATAGTATGATATTAGTCCTTTCGTCACGTGATGTCTCGATTAAGCACAAAGCATGGATGAAGTCATCTTCATACGACTTAATCGTTTCTTGATTCTCAAGTAGATTGACTAAACAAATGATATTAATAACTCCTATCAATCTCATTCGACCACGGCCATGCATTTCTCAGTCTCACTTATCAAGAGGCCAATAGACATCTCACTCAATTAAGAGCGAGACAAATTCCTTAACTATCACTCACATTCCTCCACATGATTTACTACATGCCCAACCATAGCCTGTATTACCATCCTGTTAAAGACATCATTGAGCTACGTCAAGACACGAAGTTCCTCATGTAGGAATCCATGGTGAATTCAGGTCAAAGGACTCAAATACCACTATTGCAATGAGAATAACTTATGACATAATCCATGTAGTATTTCTCATAGCGGGTCAGTCCAATAACATGAACTTAACATGTATTTATGTTATGAGTAACATCTTATGTTCATGACCAGCAAAACGTGGTCTTTTCTCAAAACATAATAAGCCTTACGTTATTATTCCCACAATAATGATCGACTATGGACTATTTAAAATAGTGTTCTTATGCCTTAAGGTTTTACTATCAAGTCACATACTTGATGACATAAAGCGGAGCCAACTATTCAAGGATCTTATTTTATCAAGTTAAACCACAATTTAAATAACAAGATAAAATGATAAATGCCTCATGTATGTAAACATATAATGACAATATATATGCCACTGGGCTAGAGTAAATCACTAACAATCTCCCACTTCGCCTCTAAGCCCCAATCGTGCATAAATTGAATGTTTCATCAACTAGTATACAATCATGCTTTGATCAGGGAAGAGGTTTATTTCAAAGAATCAACAACATTGTCATCGTATGAACTTCTTACATATCTTAACATCTCCTCTCTCAATGATCCTACGAATGAGGTGGAAACGCCTCGACTATGTGTTCGATCACGATGTGATTCCAGCTTCGGGCTTGAGCAATAGCCCCATTATTGTCACAATAGACGTCCACTGGGTTTGTAATGCTAGGAATAACACCCAATCTAAAAACAAAATTTGTTATCCAAATTGCCTCCTTAGTTGCATCCTGCAATATGTACTCACCTCCGTAATAGAACCCAC
Source organism: Tetrastigma voinierianum (assembly GCA_016808115.1). Taxonomy (NCBI): domain Eukaryota; kingdom Viridiplantae; phylum Streptophyta; class Magnoliopsida; order Vitales; family Vitaceae; genus Tetrastigma; species Tetrastigma voinierianum. The sequence goes on along the minus strand of JAEQBH010006306.1, from coordinate 62,324 downwards.
TTATGGTGTCTGCTTGAACTTTCCACCACAAAGACTCATTCAAAACAAAACACAAAACCAAATTGCAATTTAAAGTCATCTAAGTCAAACTGAAAACCAACATCGGTATAACCACTTATAACTAGCTTGCCTTCTTATCCACCATAGATCAAAAAAATATCCTTGGTTCTTCTCAAGTACTTAAGGATATTCTAATCGCTATCCAAAGGACATTCACCCGGATCCTCGACCGGAATCTACTGGTTGGCGCTTATGGTTGATCTGCGCTACGTGAGGCCGAAACAAAATCAACAAAAATTTATATACACTCTGTTCCTACCACGCCGTAGTCAAGCTACCGCAGTGATAGTGGTCTAGGTCGAACACCTGGATGGGTTTTCATCCTAAAAAATGGCTCGTGATCGCGCATGAAGGTAAGGCTTTATTCTTGACTCTTTCGGAATTGTGTTTCAAAACAGCCGTGGAATGGTTTGGAACCGAGAATTGTAAAACCGGAAGTAAAAGGTGAAAAGTTAACTTTGAAGATTTAGGTCACTAACTTGGCAAGTTAGGCAAACAAGTGCTCCTGTTTTATCCTCGTTATGACATGCAACCTATAGTCCATGGCATAACCGATCTATATTTAACTAGCAAACCTCACCCATGAAGCAACTCCTATCTGAGTCAATACAGTGTAGTGCGCTATGGCCCCTTTAAACCCTAACATTAAATTATCATTTTAGAGGCTCTCGTAAAGACCATCTAAAGAACAACAAAGGCATCTCTCAATTGCAGTAATCAGATCCTAAAGCATGAAAGTATTACTAAAATAATACAAGAATGTTATTTAACCCACTCAAGAACCCTAACATGTAAATATTATCTCGCAGGCTCAGAAGAATTTATCTAAAGAATCACAATACTTCTCTCATTGAATATGTACTTGATCCTAAAGCATGGAGAGTATTGGCCAAATCAATAACATTCAATGTTATGCAACCATGTTTTGAGAATATAAGGGCCATAAATACACTACTTGTAGCTTTTAGTACAAGAGGACAACATGGCGCCCACCACCAAGCCGCCTCTTCCTCTTCAAAGAAAGGAGGCTTAGCCAAGCATCTCTTGAGTTGTCATCCTCAAGAGGGGTGTTTGGCAGCCGAGAAAGTAAGGGAAAGAAAGAAGAGAGAGAAGAGAGAAAAGAAATAAAAGCAAAACCTAAAATAAAAGACTTTATGTACAAAAATAAAAACTTACAAAATTATTCTCTCCCAATTGTCGCTAGGTTACAAACAAAGCAGGGGTTTATATAAACACCAATACATGAAAATACCAAAACCTCCACAATCCTGGCTAAGTTAAAGCCGACAACACTGCACTCGCTTAGCCAGCGAAATCAGTAGTGAGCAGTTTAAATCATTTTCGCTAAAAATGCAGCCTAGCTAAATCGTGGTCTAGCTTAAATTTGGCATTTTCGCTGAACTTATAAATATTTCGCTAAACTCGCAATTCGCAAGTTTAGCTGAATTCGCAGGTTTCAGCTTAAAATTTCGGGTTCCCGCTTCGACTCCGCCTTCCACCGGTGACGAATTTTCTTCACTTTGCCTTGTTTTCTCATTGATTCGGGCTGGTTGATGACTCGAACATCGGGGATCACACTTCATGATTCATCATTCGACTCGAGATTGAACTCCAAGATGCGCAAAACACCCCAGAAACAAACTCAAAAACACTTCTAAACGGCATATGCTACTAAGAAGACTTGAACACTTCAATTGGCATAATGACATGATTAGTGCGCAAAAAAGCACCTCAAAACCTATCTAATACATGGTCCAAAATAGCACTTTTGGGCACTAATCACACCCCCTAACCGAAACGCTGTTAGTCCCTTAGCAATGCGTAACTAAAAGGAGATGCGATACGGTGATTTTCAAAAAGGTGACATATAAACAATACCTAAACTCGAAAATTGAAATCAAATTTGAAAACCGACAGAAAGAATCAAACTATACAAGAACCATTTCAGTCAAAATTCGTTCCATGATTCTCGCCAATTTCCACCTAAGTCTAATGTCTTTCAGAACTTATTTTTGCCAATAAATCAAAATTTGCTCTTCCCCAACCTAGCACTGACATGGCCTTAAGTTGTTGAACAACCTAGATAGGGCTAGTTACACTTTTCTTTCTTTTTCAATTATAATGTAGGATGCAATGCCTAAAATTCGACTTCACCAAAGTCCGTGTAACGGGGGTCCACCGATGACTCCCAACCATTCAAGGCCAGGCATCGTCAAAAGGATCAACAATGACCACTAACCTAAAGGCTTCACCCTGACCCAAATGACTTCGAAAATCAAGCACCTACACTACTAAACTCTACCTATCCAATTCATGTAATCTAACACAAAATCGATGACTCCCAACCAATTAAGGCTTAGGGCATCGTTTCAAAGGCTTTCGCATACACCCCCTGACCGTGCTCTGTTTCAAGGCAAAACTTCACGACTTTATTTTTATTTTTCTTATTTTCTTTTTCTTTTTCTTTTTCCTTTTGAAGACAACATTGGTCTTCAACTGTGGGTAACACAAACCTATCCTAGGTTGCCAACATACCTAAGGCCGGTTTTGCAAAGCGAAAGGAGGTATACAAATTCACAACCTATTGAAACAATCTGGAGTGCAGTGTGTGAATTAGCATAAGGGAGAAATTTTCAAGTTGAGCATGCTGGAACTTCAACTGACCATAAACTGTTTCAAGCATGGAATTTGTCCTAGCATATAAGTGACAAACAGTGATCCAATTTTCCAACACAAAGCAATTCAATTGTCCAATTGTTCAATTGAAAAGAAAAACATTCACACAAGGTGAAGGCACAAAACATGATATGCAAAAGCTCAGATATATACACCAATAGCTTCTGATATAGCCAAAATGGCTAGTATATGCATACAAAGCTAGACAAAGTATCACTCGCTACTATGGCTAATACATAAATCCTAAACAAATTAGTAGGCAAATGATAAAGCCGTAACTAAACAAAAATCATGCAAGAAACCCCAACCACCTCACCGTCGCGGTGGTGGTGGGTCCAAAATCACGCCGCCGCAGCCGTAACATCCAAAGAAGCCAAGACCGCTGGTGGGCCTCTCGCCGACCAGAACATGAGGAAGACCCAGATGGGTCATAATCTGAGTCAACATAGAATGGCACTGGCCAACCTTCGATCCTCCGGGCGTACCAAGAGAGTTATAAAGTGAGCAGATAGATCCATCACAATTTAGCTATCTCTCTCGAAAGCTAGCAATGGATAAAATTCCGTGAATGATGTGCTGAATAGGAAGGCCCGGGAGTATCTGCTGCAGCTGCTGATGTAGTATGTGGAGGAGATGGAGGTGAACGATCCGAATGGGGAGTCCTCTCAGACTCGTCAGGGGCGCATATCATCCGTGTGGTGGTCCTCACCGACCCGCACTCCTCCCGGTCCCGTGGATCGATGTGAAAGAGACTGGCATAGTCATCACCCGCCCACGACACGAATTAAGGCATCTGACTTCATCTCTGTACTCGGGCTCCTCCGGGGAATCCTGTGATGCTCGAGAACATACCATGAGTCACAGATAGTAATGGAAGACTCTCCGCTGTGCCAGTCCTTCCGATGGACCTTCTCTCGAATCGCAACAGAGAGGCCATCACCAAACTGCAGGGTTGAACCAAAATCCTCGAGATCCGATAAAGCGCTCCAGAGCCTCCTCCTACACAATGTCGCTGGCAGGAATAGGCTCGCACGAACAGTGGTCAATCAAACAAAGATCTCGAGGCTGAGCCGCCTCCCGTAGGACACACGACCAAAGAAGGGTGTCTCGCGTGCTCTAATTCATCTCCCCGTGAGGCGGTGGGCCCAATTCTGCATCCCTCCTCGAATCAAGGCGCATGGAGATGCGCAGCCTAAAGCCGCCGAACAACTGATGCTTCCGAGTACACCAAGGACATCGAGCATCGAATCGGCTCATGTGGATCGCCTCTCCCCGATGTCAAGGCGGAGTGGTAGAACCGTAACACCACTCGGATAATAATACCGGGCTTCTGAGTCATAAAAGGTAGGAGTGAATACTCTCGAACAATCGCATAGACTAGATCTGTGGTCAGCCCGCCGAACGCCGTGAGTACGACTCGATGGAATGGTTCCGGGCGACATGGAGTCGCATTCCCTAATGGGGTTCCTCATTTAATAGTGGCCTCCGAATCCTCGAGGCAAAGGACAAACTGGTGATGAAGTCGGCCCCTGGCTACCGATGCGACCGGGTGACGGTAGAGGCCGAGAAGATGATGACCGGCTCAGTCTCGATGTGCGGTCTCGCTTGGAGGGCCGGCCCTCCCACCTCCTCCGAGGTACGGTGATACAAGCACTAAATCATCCGTGTCCTGAGATAACCCGAATCCCGCAGGCTCCTCCCGCACGGCCTCTGGACCGGTGACCTGCTCGAACCCGGACTGTGAGTCGGGCCACTTTCGCGCATCGAATCTCACCTGGCATCGAAGACTTATCCACCCCGAGCACGGTTCATACTGATATCAAAATAAAATAATCGAAAAGGGCTAAACTCATCGGAAGCAGAATCGAGACCAGAAGATCGATCCGGCTTTCTCGTAGTTACCGAATCCTCCGCGTTAACAAACCAGGCTCACCGATATAGCTAAAATCTACCTCGAATCCAAACGCCAAACAAGGCTCGATAATCGATCACCGACAGCGGCACCAAGAAGTTGTCCCGAGGGCACGGTATCCCGGGTAGTGAAGGCTCAGCCGGGCAATAACAATCGTGTGGCTCGCGGCGCGCGGTGGAGTGCTCACCGCGTCTTTGCCGTGGCCGGTGGCGTGCGGATCGAGATGGCCGTATTTCCAGAAACTCGCCAGCAGAGCCCGGGGGTGCAAAATTCGCGTAAATGCGCAGGCGGGGTCAAGGTCGCCTTGCCGGACACCTAACTCCTACAGCAAAGCCTGTGCAGGTGGCCTGGCGGCAGCCAAGGTCAGGGAGGAGGTAAAAACCCGGAAGATGCAGGCTTCTGAGGTGGAAGGAATGTGAAGTAGCATTTCACACCCCTCAGTTTATATAAGACCGTTTGTGGCGTACCGGAAGATCCCCGCCAAATTTTCGCTATACTTAGCGACCTGCCTACCGACTTCCTCGAAATCATGCACTTTAAATACTAATAAAATTATATGAAATAAAAATTATTGTTAGAAAATTTACTATATGATGCTAATATTAAAAATCAAAATAAAGTACTATAATATATAAACTAAGCTACTCGTAAAATGAAAACTCGCTAAGTTAAAATTTTCAAAACTAACTAAAACTAACAAAATTAATTAACTTAAAAACAGTAAAAATAAAATGTGTGGAACTCGCACCCTAAGTGAAAACACCGAACCAATTCACCTCCGAATACCAAGGGGGGTCAAGGAGTAATGATCTCTCAACCCACATTAGTCGGGCTGGCTCCATGGTTCAAAGCACTCCACCGTTGACGTGGTCCTCGGGCCGACGCTTTGGAATTGATCAATTGACTTGTAGCCAGGTTGCTGCAAGACCAAAATTTCTTCATTTTCTCGCTGATCACTCCTTGCACTCGGGGTACTTTGTTTTCCTGACACCGAATCAATTGAAACAACTTCATCGTAAATTTGATTTTCGCGAGCAACTCATGTTTGTTGTTCAAATGAAAGATGTTCAACTCCATGGTCATGTTACCAGTTGTTAATTGCATGACTCCATTCCGGCAATTTATTATTGCATCGGGCAAAGGGTTTAAAAACGTCTTCCTAAGATGATTGGTACATGATTTGTCTACTAGAATCGTCGTTGTCAAGCACTACAAAATCTACCGGGTAGTAGAAGTAAAGAATCATGTCTATTTTTACTAAGACATCCTCAACTATCCCCTTGGGATTTCTACCGATCTATCGCCACAGATAGTGATGTTGGTAGGTTTGGTTCACCTAAACCTAGCCGCTTGTATTCGAATACAAGATTAGGTTCACACTGGCTCCTAAACCAAGCAATGATACTTGTCTACGCACTCACTCAATATTGGATCGAAATTGCGGGAGATCCAGGATCTTTGTATTTGACATGATATTTACTTTGAATTATGGCACTGATATGTTCAGTGAGAAATGCTTTCTTTCTCAATGTGCCTAACTTTTCTTGATTGTGCAAAGATCTTTCAAAATTTTGCATATGTGCACTTATGTTTGATTATGTCTAATAAAGGTATGTTAACCTTTACTCGCCTTAAGACTCCTGCAAACGCCCTCGCTTGTCGAGTCAGCTCTCTTCTTTCCTCTAAGTGCTCAGGAAATGGAGGTGGTACGGTAGTATTCATTGAATCATCCTCTCAGGAGAATATCATGCTCAGTTGCACTCCTTCCCCCGCCCGGATTCTTCAACAAAGCCACATAGCCGATCAACCTCTTTCCACTTCTCGGTTATTACGGCCTTAACCTCATCCATTCCCGAATTGTCACTGGACGACTCTACCTCATGAATCCCTTTAGGATTTGAAGTGTTTGTGATGAAACCTCCCTCTCTCTTGTACCTCAAGCAACTTGTCGATCTTGATCGACATCGAGGTTATCAATTTTCTCTCGTTCGTATCGCTTCCTAAGCCCATCTATTCTCTTATTCGCTGTACTTTCTAATAAAGACAATTTTCTCAGGCGCCTGCACATTGATTCCTTTTGTTCTCATCGTGCTGCCCACCAATCTTACTCCAAATTTAATATGGCTTGTCTCTGCATCGAGAAGAGGATGGTGGTCAGTTGTGGATCGCGAGGGAACCGTTAAACTCGAGGCTGCACTGGGGTACATAAGCAGGGGGTTGGGTCTCCATGCAAGGTTAGGCATTCCTCCAATTGGAATTGTAGGTATTACTACAAGGAGCATTGGATTGTTAGCCTTGTATTGTCCTACAAAGGTTTGCACATTCGACATCACATCCTTCATCGCAGGGCCATAGGACATGGTTCACTGGGTGGTCAGGATTGGAATTGGTGCAAGGATTGACCGTGCAGGATTTTCAGTCACTCAAGATGCACCTCTTGAGCTGTTTGCTTTCAAGCTCCTCCACTTTCCTTGCTAGGCTGGAAATCCTAGCCTCATCTCTATTTCCCTTTTCCGCAAAGGCAGCCACATCCCACCCCTTAGGTCAGATCGGGTGGTTTCATCCTATCCATTTCTAGTGGTTAGGCTCATCCCAACCCCAGTTTCAGCCACGTAATTTAAAAATCCATGGCTTCATCGTGGATGCCATGCTTACTTAGAAAGTCTCCCCACACATAGTTTCCAAAGTTGCCTCATGGCAGGAGAGCATACCACCATAGAAGTGGTTCACGCCAACATCCATGTATCAAACCCACTAAGTAGGAGCACTGGATGGCTCTTCATAAATCTCCCAACACTGGTAAAACTTCTCACCATCCTGAGCTGCAAAGGTGTAAATTTGTTCCTTCTTTCAAATTATTGGTCCTATGAGCACCAAGAACTTCTTCTGTGAATTCGCCTGCAAATTTCAAATTCTCCCAATTTCTAATGGTTCTAGGCCCCAATGAGTCGAGCCACATCTCGTCTCACCCTCTTAGGAGTCACTCGGAAATGCCTGTTAGCTTCAGCAAATCCATGTCCATCATACCTTCCCTTAAAGGTAGTGCAGACCTCCTCAAAACCCTAATATGGCGCGCGCGTATGGATTTTCATTTTCCATACCAAGGATATGTGGGGAGTAGAGGTAATAAATAAGGCCTCACCGCTACATCTTCAAGAGAGGAATGATATTGGTGGATTTGTGCACACTAACCCAGGAGGGTGGATGTGATCCTCGCGGTTCTATAGGCATTCGATTCATGGGGTTCCTGGTCGACCTGTTGTTCCTCAGGTGGCTGGATCCATGGTATCGTTGGTACAATTAACCTCACTTACGGGCCGGGTTGTGTACCTATCCCATGCAATCTACCCTCGATGTGTTCTATCCCACTCAAGGTATTACTACGCCTGTTACACAATTATAGAGACAACAAAGAGCAACAAACAATCCTGGTAAAAAAGATTAAAATTAACTAACAACAATAAAACTGATCGAATGAAAAACTCAAATCGACCAAAATCAAACAAAGGCAGCTATCGCTAATCGCAAAAATCGCGCCTCGCAACTGAGTCGCGTTAGGTGTTGTGCTACCTCTTACTTCTGTGGAGCGTGGATCACAAGTACTTCAACTTACCATTTGTAGTTTGGCACCATCCCCGCAACGGCGCCATTTGATTCGCGCTGGGCGTAGGCCGAGCTAAAATCAACAAAATTTATATACACTCTAGCCTTTCTACTATCACGTAGTCAAGCTTACCGCAGATGCTGGTTCAGTGGCCTAACACGGATGGGTTTTCATCCTAAAATGGTTTGCATCAAGGTACGAAGGTAAGGTTTATTTAGACTCTTGAATTGTGCTCTTCAAAACAAAGGGGAATGGTTTGGAACCTAGAATTGTAAAAACTGAAGTAAAAAAGCTAACTTTGAAGATTTAGGTCACTAACTGCGTTAGGCAAACAAGTGCTCCCTTTGCGATCTCTCGTTGCTATGATGATGCAAACCCAGTCCATGGCATAACCGGATCTTATATTTTTAACTAGCAAACCTCACCCATGAAGCAAACCTATTTGAGTCAATACATGTAGCATGCTATGGCCCCTTTAAAACCCCTTTAACATTGTAAATTATCATTTTGTGAGGCTCTGGAAGACTACTTCTCCAAGAACAATATGCATCTCTCACCTGTGCACTCAGATCCCAAAGCATGAGAGTATTGGCCAAAATAATAACAAAGAATGTTATTTAACCCTTAATTTGAAGAACCCAATACGTAATATTATCTCGTAGGCTCGTGAAAGACCATCTAAGTTAATCAAGGCGTGATTTCTCACTCGAATATGTACTGATCCCAAAGCAGGTGGAGAGCAGGAGTATTGGCCAACCGACACATTCAATGTTATGCAACTATGTTTTGAGAATATAAGGGCCATAAATACACTACAATTAGCTTTTAGTACAAGAGGACAAATAATGCATATGCCCTACCACTAAGCTAAATTTCCTTCCTCTTCAAAGAAAGGAGGCTTAGCGCAAGCATCTCGAGTCATTATCCTCAAGAGGGGTGTTTGGCAGCCGAGAGCAAGGGAAAAGGCAGAGAGAAGAGAGAAAGGCAAAAAAGCAAAACCAAAAATAAAAGACTTTATGTACAAAAATAAAAACTTACAAAATTATTCTCTCCCCAATTGTTGCTTAGGGTTACAAACAAGAGGGGGTTTATATAGGCTGCTCTAATAAATACATGAAATACCAAAAAACCTATCAATCCTGGCTAAGTTAAAGGACAATAGAGTAATGAGCACCAAGTTTGAGTCGGTTTGGCATTAATTGCAAAACATGACGAGGGCATTAAATTTCGTTTAGGCTGCAAAATCTCGCTAATCCAGCTTAAATTACTGTGTCTAGCAAAATGGAAAATTTCGCTAGATGTACTCGCTGAAGAATAAATCTTCGCTAGCTTAGCTAAATTGTAGTGAGTAGCGAATCAGTTTTTTCGCAGCAATGGTGCCTAGCGAACCGTGGTCTAGCTTAATTTGCATTACCGAACTTGAGGAATATTTCGCTAAACTCGCGAAATTTTCAGATAGTTTAGCTAAATCTTCGCAGTGTTTAGCTAAAAATTTCTGGGTTCCCGCTCTTGACTCCTCGCTTCCATCAGATCGAATTTTCTTCACTTTGCCTTTGCCTCATTGATTCTCGGGCTGGTTGATGACTCCAACATCGATCATACTTCATGATTCATCATTTGACCCGAGATTAACTCCAAGAGTGCGCAAACACCGTAAAACAAACTACAAAATACCCTCTAAACGGCATAAGTGCTACTAAGAAGACTTGAACACTTCAATTGGCATAAATGACATGATTAGTGCGCAAAAAGCACTCAAAACCTATCTAATACAGGGTTCAAAATAGCACTTTTTGGGCACTAATCAATGGTATAGGAGACATTAGGTCGGGTGCAAAGCATGGCATACATGATAGAACCAATAGCCGAAGCATATGGGATATTATCCATGCCCTCTCTCATTGGCCCTTCATGGTTGACATCAGACTTAATGAGCTTAATGATACGTAGACATCGTAGAAAGAAAACTCCTCTGAATCTTGCATGCTAAACCTCTTAGCACTTTGTCTATTTACGCTCTTTGACTCAAGCCGATTAACCGTTGAGATCTATATCTATAAATTCATGCCTAGGATAGGCGGTTTCAATGGAAGTTCCTTCATTGAAAACATTTCTCAACTAAGACTCGAGACTCTACTAAAGTGGATGTCATTTCCAATGAGTAAGATGTCGCCCATAAAGCAATTAAGAAGATAATTGCACCCACTAACCTTCTTATGCCACAAGGTCATCTTTATTTTTCATAAAGCCAAACTTTAATGTCACCTCATCAAAACGAGATTCCAAATTTTCGTGAAGCCTTCTTTAATCCATAAATGACTAAGCCATACTAAATCTCATTAGGATATACTTAGAATCGACAAAACCCCTCGTGCTGTGTCATGTACATCCTCGAGTAAGTTTCATTAAGAAATGTGATATCCATTTGCCAATCTCGTGAATTCATAGTATTACAAAATGATAGAAAGAATAATCCTATACTTAAGCATAACGACAGTGAAAAGGTCTCATCATAGTCAATACCATGAGTTTGTTTGAAACCTTTTGCAACAAGCCGAGACTTGGAAGGCCATATCATGTTTGATCTTATGAACCCATTTGCCAATGACCATAGCACTCAGTGGATCAACCAAATTCCAAACCTCGTTTATCGAAATTGATCGTGATCTCGGGGATTTCACGGCTCAAGCCATTTTTCAAAATTTGGGCTCATCATTGCCTCATGATAGGTTGTGGGCTTATCGTCAGTTACGAGAAATCCATATCTCTTGGGCTCATGATGAATCCTACTGGACCTTCGTGGGTCTTGTGCAAAAGATATCGACTCAACAACTAGTCAGAGTCTTATAGAATTCCACGAAGGCCTTGGCAATCATATTCTTGAACTTCTCGCCAAGAGATGTCTTATCCCAATGACTCATTTAGAAATGAACTCTTTCCAAAATGACTCCATTACGAGCAACAAACACTTTGTTCGTATGGGACAGAAAAGTAGTACCCTTTTGTTTCCTCGATACCCTACAAATAAGTACTATACATCAGATTGATGCTAGCTCAGTCGTAAGCCCGACGCTTACATAAGCCTTTTCATAACCCTCAAATCTTATGAGAAAAGACAAACCATGACGCTTTCCTGTCCACAACTCATATGGTGTTTTCTCAACCGCTTTCGATGGAATTCTATTCAATAAGAACGCAGCAGTCTGTAATGCATATCCCTATAAGGATATCGAAGATCTATTTGACTTCCATCAAAGATCAACCATATCTAATAAAGTTCAGATTTCTCCTTTCGCATACAATTCATTCCATTGTGGTGTTCCAAGTGGAGTGAGTTGTGTGACTATCCCGCAATCCTTAAGATGATCATCGAAATTTTGGCTTAAATATTCACCAACTCCGATCAGATCGGCGTTTTCGATATTCTTTCCAGCCGATTCTCAGATTTCCATCTTTGAATAATTTGAACTTTTCAATTGATTCAGACTTATGTCTCATTTAAGAGATGTAACCATATCTACTAAAGTCAATGCGAAAAAGTAATGAAGTACAATAACTCCCTCCTCCCCAGACCTGAGCTTATCGGGTCCACAAACATCTGTATGTATAAGGCCCAATAAGTCACTAGCCCTCTCACTGTGTCTAGCAAAAGGATCCTTGGTCATTTTGCCTAGTAAACAAGATTCACATGTTTCAAATAACTCTAAGCCAAATGAATGTATTAGCCTATCTTGATGGAGCTTCAAGATGCGTTTCTAATCGATACGGCCCAAACGACAATGCCAAAGTAGGTCGATTCAAGTCAATGACTCAACCTCTTAGCACGATGCGTATATAGATGGGCTTGGGTTGTCTCTGTAAGTTTAGAACAGAGACCATTAGATAAATGAGCATTCCCATAAAAAAATGTCATTATAGATGGAGAAAATATTATTCTTAATAGTAAAGTGAATCCATCCATGTCTGAAAACAAGAAACTCCGAAATACAGCATACGCCTCGTCACAAAGAAGGGCATAATAACAATTCTTTAATTGGAAAACAAGTCCACAAGGAGTGTCAATCATAAACTCATGAGATACACACTTATCGATTCCCCACCTGAGGTCCATTTCTCCTTTAATCAATGATCCATCGTCATAGCCATGCACATTTACACAAATGTGAGATCCACATCTAGTATCTAATACCCATGAAGCAAAAGCAGATGATTGACTCTATACATAAATACTCTGAACTAGTAGCCTCGCCATCTCTTCTTTTTCATCTTCCAAGTAGAGCTTACAATTCCTCTTCCAATGACCTTGTTCATTATAGAAGTTAAGCAACTCCCTCCTTAAAGGCCAGCTTCTCGCCTTAGGGCTCGACTGGCTCCTTTTGCCTTTCTTAGCCTTATTGCCTTTAAGGCCTTCCCTCTTCCCTTTCTTTCATGCCTTCCCTTCTTCTGGAACCATAAGCACTGAATGGATTTGTCTTTGAATGTCTGCCTTGAACATTCTTTAACATTCCATGTAACTCAGCAATAGATTTCTCCATATGGTGCATATTGTAGTTCATAACAAATTGATCATAAGATTCAGGTAATGAACCTAGAATCAGATCAGTAGCCAACTCATGACTAATAGGAGCACCAAGCTTATCAAGATGATCGATGAGACCCTTCATCTTTAGGCACATGTGTACTTATCAAGTGCTAGGAGTCATCTTTCGCATGCATTCAATGTCTTGGTGGTTGTAAACTTTTCGATTTGCTTGTTTCGGAAACATTCCCTTGAGATGCAATTCATCATATCACAAATGCCCCATTTCCTCAAATTTCTTCTGAAGCCTTAGTGCTCCATGCAAGGGCACAAGATAGGTTTTCATAATTCACAAGAGTCATTCAAATGCTTACCATACATCCCTTTCACTTCCGTGGGGCATTGCAGCATGTGGAGGTCTCACAGACTGTATTATCAAGAATACATCTTCCTCTCTTGTTTAAGGACAATCTCAAATTTCGACCAATCAAGGAAGTTTGTCAAGCATTAAGTTTTTTCTTTTTCAAGGATGTGACGGTGAGGTAAATGTCGATGCAAGTTGTCTGCTTTACATTAGTCTACATACAAAAATATGCAAAGCTTTTGTCAAATGAGGCCTCCCTCCTAATACCCACTCAAAATTAATAAACTCTATAATTATAGAAACAATCTTGGTAGTTTCAGTGGGTGAAAATCCACGTTTGACTTAAATTAAAGCTTAGCTTTGGCATGAAATACTTAAACCGTGCCACTGGGCAATAGGTAGAAAACCTTCCAGTGCCCTTAGGCCCAAAACCGTTATGATAGCCTAGTTAAGTCTAACTATATTCAATCTTATGGATATCACCATTATCCATTATGTCTTCCTAAGATGGCCCAATACACCTTCCGCAGGAAACCAGATAAGACGATCGGCGAATGATAAGGTTAAATTATGGAAGGCATTTTATAAATTTTAATATTTTATGTGATGAATTGACAAGTTGCTAAGAAACTTTATAAACATACATGCATCACATACAAGCATACATTACATAAATGTAAACGCACATGTCATGGCCCATTTCCAGTGATTCTATAAGCCATAATATGTGAGATGCAGGATTACCTTGTACAATACCTTAGCTTAATAATACTTCATCTCTAAAGAACGAACGGGCCTCCATTCTCTGTTCTTCTTCATTACAAGAAAGTAATAATTGTATGCTATTTTATGCTAAAATAATAAAAAGAGACACATATGTTGTGTCAATAAAAAAACGGTACGTCGTATGCTAATATAATGAAAAAGAAGACCATGTCGTGTCAATAAAAATTAACTACAAGCAGTGCCTTTATTTAAAATTACAAACCCATAATTAATACCTACCAATCACATTGAACTAAGGGTCACACATGCACCATGCAAATTGAATATAAAACATTACACATAATCGATTATGAATATGGTCTTTCAATTGTGCCATGAATACATAAACAAATTTTATACAACATGAGTGAGTTACTCCGCCTCGAAATTTCTCCCGATCATTAATCACTAATAATTCGTCATTCACCAATGATGATTACTCTTAATCTAATGTACCATCATTAATTTGGAAATAATCCTACTTAATGTGGCATTAATCAGAATAAAATTCAATCTTTTAATGTTCACATTAATGTGTAATAAATTCTATTGATTAAGAATAATCTATAACAGTTAATGTCTAACATTAATGTGTAACAGTCCTACTGATTAAGAATAATCTGTAATAGTCCATTCTTAATGTCTAACATTAATGTGTAATAGTCCTAATGATTAATAAAAATATGTAACAACTTATTAGTGCCCAAAAAGTGCTATTTTGAACCCTATTTTTAATAGGTTTTGAGCGCTTTTTGTGTACTAATTGTTATAATTAACCCAATTGACATGTTCGGGTCCCTATTGCACTTCTAATTGCATTCCGAGGCTGTTTTTGTAGTTTTTGCAGGAATTGAAAGCCAAATTATCGTGTCAATCCAATCATAACCAAAGTTGGGTTGATTTCCATCAATTTCATATGGTCTTCTATCAATTTCAGCAAGCCGGGAATGAAGAATTTCAAAGCATGAAGAAATGGAATAATGCAGTGGGAATAGTAGCAAAGAGGAGCTGGGTGGAAATGCAGAGCGCAGGAGAGAGAATAAAGGACTTTCTATGGCATAGCGAAAAATTTATCTTAGCGGTAGCTTCATGGGCTATGCACAATTCGCTGTTACGAAATTTCAAGCAAATTAGTAAATTAACGTGCATAGCTTAAAATTTTGAATTTCTCTATGCCTTGTATTTTCGCTATGATAGCGAAATTCACTATGCATAGCGAAATTGCTGCCCATTTGATTTAGATCCAAACGACTTTGTTTTCAGAGATAATTCCCATTTTACTCTATCAGAATCTTATTATATTGGTTATTTTGGTATTTCACACTCTTGTATGGCTATATAAGCCAATCTCTATGACATTTTGTAACCCTAACTTTTAATCTTTCAAAGATACGCGAGCTTCTTTGTTTGAGGTTGCGCTCTTCTCTCTCCTCTTTCTTCTATTTTTCTGGCTTACTAAACACTCCCCGAGGATGACAACTCAGAGGATGTTTGGCTAGACTTCTTCCTCCTTGAAGAGGAGGGCCACTGGGTGAATGTTTCTAAGGTAAAAAACACTGCCTCATGTTTTCAATGCCAAGCATTTATTCCTTTTTCCGACTCGTATCTCACGCTTTAGGTTCAATCATCGCGGATGTACCCCGAGTGGCGCACTGCAAGCTTCTCTGCCCGTGGATGCTTACTGCTAGATCCATCGAGCGCTTCATTTAGTTGTCATTTATGAGCTCCTCGCAGGTTAGATCCAAAGGATGGTTTTAATCATGAAACATTAAGGTAACAAATGCTATACATTAGAAGAAATGTGATTTTGTGGTTTAGGTTTTAATGCCAACAGAGCTGAGCGGTCAGAAATGACTATATGTCATCCTCCACTGCAGGAAAAAAGACCCGAGGACATGTGTTGAATGCCTTAGAACCCTAAAACTAGTGGCCCAATGCTTCCAAGGAGTTCTATTTTACATTTTATTTTATTTATTTTCAGCGTCTTTCCGTGCAACCAACCACCCCCTCGCTTTTACTCAAACTCAAAAATCCAAATTTAATTCAACACATTTTGACTTCACTCAAATCATTTGTACGAAGAAAACTCATCCCCGTGTTCGACTTAGATCGCTATATCGCAAAGAGCTTGACTACGGCGAGGGAGTTAGAATATAGACATACAGTGCAATTTTGTTGATTCCTGATCACCTGCATCGTGGGTACCTAATCAAATGGCCTCGTCATGTGGATGGTGCCTCTGGGCTTTATTTGACGAAGCCGTAGTGGAACACTTGTGATCCTCATCACAAGTATCGTGAATTGCTTTTATATTTCACCGTCATTTTCTTTGTTTTATTAAAAAACAGTGCCGCAGGATCGCTTTCTTTGTTGTTTTGTGTCGCTCGTTTTTTTTTTGCCGTAGAATCCATTCCCAAAGTGGGATTAGAAACCTGTAAGGTGGCTACTTAAAGTCAATCTCCTCAAGAACTTGAATTGAACCAAATGGAACACTTAGAGGAGAGCAATACGCCGCACTTGCTGAGGGAAACTCTAGAGGATACATGTCTACGAGAGGGACTATAGAGACCAATGGATTGAGTGCACCCTCCTACACGGTGCCTCCACAAGATGCCTTTTGTCTCGGGCCTAACCACCACAGCTAACTCCCCTTTCACTTGAGCAAGCAATTCTAAATCTACCAAACCGGTGGGTGATGCCGTGGAAGAACAAAAGAAATCTGTGCCCAATTGAGCCAAAAATCCATACTGGAGAACCCCTTGGAAACAAAATTAGATGGGTTTCAAAGTGAAGTGGTCGAATTACATCCCGCAAATAATCCATTTCACATCGTAAGTGGGAAGAAAATCCGCAGGGAAGAGTGTCGAACAAAGAATTTTCAGTGAGCAAATTCAACTACAATTTCGTGGAGGAATCAAAGTGGAATCGGTGAGGAAGCTCCCGAGAATCGCAGATGCCCTACAATGGTATAGTATACGGGCTATGGAAAAAGAAGAACAAATTCTTCCTTGCCGAGTGAGGAGTAATGGAAAGGAAGGTGGGAAGAGCCCTTAAAGCCCATTACCCAAGCCACCAATAGCTCCATCGCCATCTCCAGCCCGTTGTATACCCCGCCAACAACATGACAATCTACACCAGCAAAGACAATTCACTCCTCAAGCACTCCACCACCAAGGCTGTGCCCCCATCACCGCCAGGTTGCAAAATACAGAAGATTAGTGGCCTCAGACAGAATTTTACACTACATCAAAGATACAAGCAACCGCTTATATCAGATGTAGACAAATGTGGTGATTAGTGCCCAAAAAGTGCTATTTTGAACTCTATTTATTATAGGCTTTGAGTGCTTTTTGTGTACTAATCATCAGACTAACCCAATTTTACATATTATGGTCCCTATTATCTTAATGATCACATTTTGTGGAAAAATTTTGCGCTTTTGCGAGCTAATTATGCCAACATTGTTTAGAGTCGATCCAAGCACGAAAAATTCTAGAGCCAAACTCCAACATCATAGATCGAGACTAGGAGGAAAGAAGAGAAGAAATAAAAGAAGGCGTAGTCGCAGGATGCAGGATGCAGATGCAAGAACAGCAATAATGGAACAAAGAGTCGCAGAGAGAAACTCCTGACTTTCGCCAGGCTGCTTTTAAAAATTCACCGTTGATAGCGAAATTTCTCAATTCGCTTATCTCGTGAATTTTCAGCCAGCGAATTATCATGATAGCGAAATCTCTCAATTCGCTATCTCGTGAATTGCTAGTTAATCTTAAATTCATAGGCCAGCTTAAATTATCGTTGATAGCGAAATTTCTCAATTTCGCTATCTCTTGTGAATTTCTAGGCTAGCGAAATTTCGCTAGCTAGCGAAATTTTCGCTGCCTAGTGAAATTGTTCTGCATAGCGAAACCTCCTGCCTTGTCATCTTTGTGTAATTAATGCCAACCGACTTCATTTTGGTGTATTACTTACTTGTCCCTTGTATTAGCCAAAATGTTAGGCTTTCTTGTATTTTCACACATTTGGGTTGGCTATATGCCACCTTATAAGCTTGTAACTCCCTAACTTTATTCTTCTCGAGTACACGCACTTTCTTCATTTTCTTTCCACTTTTCTCTTCTCTCTCCTTTCTCTCCCTTTCTTGTTTACAAACACCTTCCAAGGATGACAACTTGGCGGATGAGCGTACAAAACCACTCCTTCTCAGCAGGCGCCACTGGGTGAGATCTAAAGTCGCTAGTGGTTCCCCTCGCTACGCAAAGAGGTTTTGTCATTCAAATTCCTAAATTTTCAACCTAGGTTTAAAGCTTTTTGATTTAGATTTTCCTTACTAATACTTGAAGCCTTTTTATGTCGTGAAAGCTTTATTTCATTTTTGTATATACACTAATATCCATTAGTTGCCAATCAGCTTGCTTCACCCGAGGTAGGTTAAGGGGTTAGGGTTTTCACCGATGTGCATCCACTTTGATCACTTGTAATCTTGTAGTGGTTCAGTGGATGCTTATTATTAGATCCACCGAGATTCAGCTAGCTGCCCTCTTTACGAATCAACAGAGATGAGTTAAGATATATTTTCATCAAGAGGAACCATAACGCAACAAATGCTTTCATCAAAAGAAATATGAGGGAATAGTTTTTAAAGTTAACTAAGATCCGGGCCTCGAGATGACTATATGTCATCCCTCCCCAACGCGAGGAAATGAACCCGGGATCTCTCGGGCTAGCCTAGGACCCTGCAACCCAAAGGGCCTAATGTCGGGAAGGAGCTTCATTTTACACTTTATTTCATTTATTTTCGCTATAACCAACCACACTCGTTTTTAACTAAACCAAAATCCAAATTTAATTCACTCGCTTTGATTTCACTCAAATCATTCAGACGTGGAAGAAAAACCCATCCTCGTGGTTCGACCTAGATCAAGAATGGGCAGAGAGCTGACTACAAGAAGAGAGGAGGAGCATAGATATAAATTTTGTTGATTCCAGCCACCCACTCACGACCAAATGGCGCCGTATGGTTTTGACCAACTGGCGCGACGATGATTATCGAACACTGTGATCCTCTCAATACAAGTATCGTGAATTTCTTTATATTTCATCATTTTATTTTATTTTATTTTCATTTATATAAAAAAAAAAAAATAAAGTAATAGCAGGATCGCTTATGTGTTGTTTTTGTGTGGCTCCTATTTCTACCGCAAGATTGCATTTCCAAAGTGGTCCGACCGAGAAAATGAATCTCCCATAAGGAAGAGCACACAAATGTGAGGTAGTAAACCCTGTAGAGCTTACATGACAATGAGGGACTATAGGAACTTGCATGGCAAAAATCAAGAACCCTCGGGGGAGAAATCCAAATCCAACAGTCTATGAGGGATCATAGACCAACAATGGATGAGTGCAACTGTCTATAGTGTTCCCCAACTTATCCACCTCCTCCACATCCACAGCGATGCTTCTGTCTCAAATCTCAACCATCATGTACCCAATCTCCCCAATCGAGCAAGCACTCTAGACCTTACCGCAAACTCGGTGGGTGATGCCGTAGAACAAAAGGAATTCAATGCCCACCGAAAGTGAAAATCCATAATCGAGGAGAATTCCTCTCGACTAAAGCATTGGGACGGGTCGAACATTGATTTTTGGAGCATAAATGGGGATGCCAACTCAAGATTCCATTGAAGACCTAATTGATCGCCATTAACAATGTCCACCAGAGGAGGATTATCAAAGTGACATAACGCGCAGGAGCAGCAGAACAACCCGCCACACCAGAGTTTATGAGGATTTTATTGAATTATCCTCGCTACTCCGTTGAATCCCCGATACGTGATGTTGTTTTTCCAAGGAGAAACTAAGAAGAAATCATTTCCTTGTTGGACTGAGGAGGGCAAAGAAACAAAGCAAATGGAAGCAAACGCGTAAAAGAATGCTGTCATTCAACCAAATCCCATAGATTCGGGACACCACTCCACGCCTCAAGACACCAACACCACTACGCAGTCCTTCACCGACCAAGCATATTCTACCTTCACTCCGCACTACAACCAACACCTGCAAAGAACTCAAACCTCGTAGCCTCCCAAAAGCCAAGTCCAACCCATCATTAGCCATGCAAAAATTCAAGAAGAGTAGGTCATTGCCTCGATTTTTGCCACTACATCAAAACAAAATGGCAAATTGGTCATATCGCATGGCATGGATGAGTTCGTGCTTCTACCGATTTGGAGCATCCGAACCCCTGCATTTCTAAGCTCCCCTACTTTTGTTTTAATTTTTCTTGTTTTATTTTATTTTACGCATTTTATTTGGATTTATAATTTTCTTTTATAGATTTTCACTTTAGTTAATTTATGTTTTTAAATTAATTTTTGTTTTTCTACAATTTTTCCTAATTTTTCTTGCATTAATTTTTGCTGCTTTTGTGCAACTCTTGAGTCTCCGGATCGAAAAATCGGCCAGCGTGCCAGAAAGCGCAGAAGTTTTCATGAATTATAGCTAAATTTTCAAGAATTCTAGCTTAAATGCCAAAATTTCAAGTATATATGGATTTTTACAAGCTAGCTCTAAATTTCGCACTTAGCTAAAATCTCGTGAGTAGCAAAATGAAGATTTTCGCTAGAAAGTGCATTCGCTAGCTTAGCGAATGCATACTTATAGCGAAACAACATACTTCCACTACAGGTGACGAAATAGTACACAAAGGTTTTCTTTTGCTTTATTTTTATTTTATTTTTATATTTTATATATTTTTTTATATAAAAAATATATATATATATATATATATATATATATATATATAAATATCAAAAACCGTTTGTTTTTTTTATATATATATTATTTTTATTTCAAAAAAAAAATATTTTTTTTATTTTTATTTTTATTTTTATTTATATATATTATTTTTATTTCAAAAGTATTTTATTTTTATTTTATATATATTATTAAAAAATATTTTTATTTTTATTTTTATATATATTATTTAAAAAAAATAAAATTTGGTCTAAAATTGAAAAAAAATTCGTTTTTAATATAAAAAAATTATTAAAAAATTTATTTTTATTTTTATTTTTATTGTTTTATTATTTTTATTTTTATTTTTAATTATTAAATATTTTTATTTGATTTTTCAAAAAATAAAAATAAAATAATAAAAAATAAATAATAAATACCCTCGCTATTAGACATAAATAAATTTTCGCAAACATACTGAACGCATATTTTCGCTTGGGCCAATGGGTAAATTCTCATAGTTTAGCTTAAATTTCGCTGTTAGCTTAAAATTTTGCTATGCCCCACGCTTTGACTTCCAATTTGTTTCGCTTTATAACTTTTCATCCGAACTCCGTTTAAGCGTTTTGGTACCGTTGGAAGGCTTAGAGAGTGTAGAATCCAAATATGGCCAGAAAGAACATTTTGAGATTTTTATGAATGTGTATTTTCAAAATGTCTAACTGGTCACTTTTTTTCCTCTCTTTCTTCTCCTAACTTGTTTATTTGAAACCCAAACGGAGTGAATAAGGTGTCGATGGAAAGCTTCGTGGGTCTCCTAGTCCAGAAATGATCACATCTCATCAAGGAGGTAACACTCCTCTTCTCTAATTTTCCATTCCGAGCCCCATTTCCTGACAATCGAGATGTTCGTCGGGGGAGAGTTAGTAAAGGAAGTGGATTTTGTATTTATGTTTTGTTATCACTTGTTCGCCCATTTTGTGATGTTTAGTGGCTTGTCGGTCTTCTATAAAGCTGTTATACTAAACAAATTTTACTTTTCAAAACTGGACCCATTCTTGTAATCAAAATTTTGTGGTTTTGGCTCCACCCGTAGTTTGAAATCGCTTTGTCCATGTCCCATTAGATGTTGGGATCGGGTCCATGCTTAGTCGAGTGAATGATTAGTTGAATTCTTATTGATTTCGACCTTTTCTTCCACCTTAGCTAATCCACACATGTTGATGTCATTGATGCTGATCGAAGAATCAGGTAAATCTCCTTTACTTTGCATAACCTACCCTAGTTTCATTAACCGCCTTTAATAGTTAAGACCCTGTGGAAAAGAAAAAGGTAGGAAAGAAAAAGAAATGAAAAGAAAAAAAAAAGAAAAGAAAAAGAATAAAAATCGTAACGCTTGCCTTGAAACCTGGAGCACACCCGAGGGGTATATGGCTTAAAGCCTTTAAAGCCCTGGGCAGCTCTAAACTCACCGGTCAGGAGTCGACTTTGTGTTCCCGCTTTACATGGGTGGATGGGTGGAGTTTAGCAAGTTGTAGGTGCTGAGTCTCGAAACGCCATTCAAGTCCGGGGTGAAATCAAGAGTTTGTGTCGAAAGATCCTTAAGTGACTTGGTGCCTAAGCCTTAATTGGCTGGGAGTCACTCCAGATCCCCTGCTATATGGACTTAAGAGGCCTAGCCTCCCTCAGCATTGCACCTACACAAAAAAGAATTGGGCTGTGAAATAAATAGGCGGTCCTAATCTATTTAGGTTGGTTAGCATGCTAGTCGTGTAGTAGCTAGGTTGGGGGAGAGTGCAATTTTGTAGATGCCATATTGTTGAGAGAGCTAATCAGTCAAACATCAGATTCTTGGTGTTATTTTTTTCCCAGCCGGTCATCGAGAAGGGAAGCTCTTTAATACTCAATTTTGTATGGCATTCATTCTCTCGAGATGGTTATTTGGCTCTGCCATGATTCTTACTTGCATGCATTACTTTCACAAACCTTTTGAACTCCGCAACCTTTGTAATATTATTTTGTTATCTTTTTGTATGCTCTTCTTTCTTTCCTTTCCACGTTAAGGACTAGCAATGTGTAGGTTTTGGGGGTGGTGATTAGTGCCCAAAAAGTGCTATTTCGAACCCTATTTATTATGTTTTGAGCGCTTGTGTACTAATCATCGTAATAACCCACTTACATATTATGTCCCTATTATTCTAATGATCACATTTTGTGGAAAATTTGCGCTTTAAGTAGCTAATCATGCCAACATTGCTGAGTCGATCCAAGCACTAAAATTTAATAAACTCCAACATCATAGATCGTAGATCAGAGGAAAGAAGAGAAGAAAATAAAAGAGTGCGAACGCAGGATGGTGACGCAGGATGAAAGAACAAAGGCTACGGAATAAAGAGTCGCAGAGAAACCCGATTCTTTCGCTAGGCCAGGCCGTGTACCATCGGCTGATAGCCAAATTTCTCAATTCCTCGCTATTCCCGTGAATTTCGCCTAGCTAGTGAAATTCATCGCCATAGCTAAATTTCGGTAATCTGCTGTTATCTCTCGGGGACTGCTATATTAGCTTAAATTTCAATTAGCCAGTCAATTCATCGCTGATAGCTAAATCCCCCTCAATCTCCTCGCTTATCTCAGACCTCACAATAGCTAAATCCCCGCTAGGCCACAAATTCTCACGCTCAGTGAAATTGTTCCAAGATAGCAAACCTCCCCGCCGCGCCTTGTCATGTTTGTAATTAATGCCAACCGACTTCATTTCTCAGTATTACTTACTTGTCCCTTGTATTAGCCAAAATGTTAGGCTTCTTTGCATTTTCACATTACTTGGGTTGGCCATATAAGCCACCTTATAAGCTTGTAACCCTAACTTTGAATTTTCTTCTCGAGTACATCGCAAATTTTCATTTTCCTGTTTTTCTCTTCTCCTCTTTCTCTCTCTTTCTCGTTATAAACACCTCCAAGGATGACAACTTGGAGGATGAGCTACAAAACCACCCTTCTTGAAGTAAAAGGTCACAAATGAGACCTTAAAGTCAGCTGGTGGTTCTCGTTTCACGCAAAGAGGTTTGTCATTTTGAGTTCCAAATTTCAACTCTAGGTTTAAAGCTTTTGATTTACTTTCTCGCCAATACTTGGTGCTTTCTTTGTATTTAGTGTATTCTATTTTAGATACACTAATATCCATTAGCTGCCATTTACGCAGCCAACGAGGTAGGTTAAGGGTTAGGCTTCACCTACGTGCATCCACTTTGATCAATACTTGTAATCTTCTTTTAGGTTCAGCTGGATGCTTATTATTAGATCCACTCGAGATTCATTAGTTGCCCTTTACGAACTCATCAAGGATGGAGTTAAGATATATTTTCTAACGTAGGAAATCCATAAATGTTAAAGAAATGCTTTCTATCGCATGAATTATGAGGGCTTCTAGTTTTTAAAGTTAAATGAAGATCCGTTCGAGATGACTATATGTCATCCTCCTAAACGCGAGGAAATGGTCAAACCCGGACCTCTCGCTAGCCTAGGACCCTAAACCCAGTGGCCCAATGCTTCAAGGAGTTCTATTTTACACTTTATTTCATTTATTTTCGCTTGCAACCAACTACACCCCCGTTTTAACCAAACCCCAAAACCCAAATTTAATCTTACCAAAGCTTTGATTTCACTCAAATCATTTGTACGAAGAAAACTCGATCCCCGTGTTCGAATTCTAGACCGCTTATGCACGCAAAGAAATGCGGATCACGGCAAAGAGGAGTATAGATATAAATTTTGCTGATTCCGCCACCGTACTGGTACTAACTGCTGTTATCTGTGCCGGTTCGGATTTGGAGCACTAACTCAAGATTGGAAATTACGCCTAACAAATTTCAAAAGGTACCTATGAGGGTTCGAATACAAACTTCCCACTTTTGTTTTAATTTTTCTTACTTTATTTTATTTTTCGTATTTTATTTTGATTTCATTAATTTTTCTTCTTAGATTTTCTAATTTTTAGTTAATTTTTGTTTTTAGATTAATTTACTTTTCTGCAATTTTTTCTTAATTTTCTGTGTTAATTTTTGCAGTTTATGTGCAAAATTTTGAAACCTGAATGAAGAAATCAAGAAGGTAAGAGCGTAAAGCAGGAAATTTTCGCAACTATAGCGAAAATTTCGCAATCCTAGTGAAATGAATTTTCGCTAGCATAGCGAAATTTCGCTAAGCTAGCGAAATGGATTGGTTAGCAACAGTGAGGTAGAAAAGAACATTTATGTAGAAAAGAATTTTCGCTAAGCTAGCGAAATTTCGCTAGCTTAGCTTAAAATTTTCGTATGTTCTGACGCTTTGACTCTCCAATTTGTTTCGTCATAACTTTTCTCTATCCTAACTCCGTTTAGGCGTTTCTCTTGGTACCGTTGGAAAGCGAGAGTGTAGAACTAAATATTGCCAGAAATAAATATTTTTGAGATTATTATGAAAGTGTAATTTTAAAATGCTCCAACTGGTCACTTTTTCCTCTCTTTCTTCTCCTAACTTGTTTATTTGAAGCCCAAACGGAGTGAATAAGGGGTAGCCATGGGAAAGCTTGTAGTTTCCTATCCAGAAATGATCACAACTCATCAAGGAGGTAATAATTTCATTCTCTAATTTTCCAATCCGAGCCCCATTTCGCATAATCGGATGTTCGGGTCAGAGAGTTAGCAAAGGAAGTGGCTTTTGTATTTATGTTTTGTTATTATTTTGTGCAAGACCATTTTGTGATGTTCAGTGGCTTGTTGGGTTCCCTTTCTATAAAGTTGTTATACTAAACAGCTTACTTTTTCAAAACTGACCTGCATTTTAAATCAAAATTTTTCAGTATTTCATTTAACTCCGTAAGTTGAAAATTTAAACTTGTCCAATTCTATTGATGTTAGATTGGTTCCATGCTTGGTCGAGTGAATGATTAGTTGAATTCTTATTGATTTCACCTTTTCTCTTCCACCTTTAGCTAACCAATACGTGAGCACATTAGGGGTTTCAATGATAGGCTGAAAATCAAGCAACCTCCTTTACTTTGCATAACCTACCCTAGTTTCATTGACCGCCTTTAATAGGTTAAGGACCCATGTGGAAAGAAGGCCAATGCGTCTTCGAAAAAAAGAAAAGAAAAAGAAAAAGCAAAAAGAAAAAGAATAAAAATTGCAATGCTTTGCCTTGAAACCCGAGCACGGTCCGAGGGGTATATGGCGAAAGCCTTTAAAGCCCTGGCCCTAAGTCTCACTGGGTTGGGAGTCACCGACTAGTGTTCGTTATGCCGGTGATGTGTGGAGTTTAGCAAGTTGTAGGTGGGCCGGAGTCTCGAAATCATTCAAGTCCGGTGAAACCCGAAGAGTTTGTGTGTCGAAAGATCCAGGACTCGTGCCCTAAGCCTTAATTGGCTGGGAGTCATCGCAGATCCCTCGCTATATGACTTTGGTGAGGTAGATTCTCAGCACACCCTAAGCAACGCAAAAAAGAATTGTGGAATAAGAGATGGGTCCCCGATTCATTTAGGTCGGGTTAGCATGTTGCTAGGTAGTAAGTAGTAGTGTGGTCAGAGAGTGCAAATGACAGCTTATTGCTGAGAGTTGGATCAAATAAACACTTAGATTTTAGTGGAAGTTTCTGTTGATTCACCAAGAAGGAGGCTCTTTTAATACTCAATTTTGTATGGCATTCATTCTCATGATAGTCATTGGACACGCTTGATAGATTTTTACTTATGAGCTAGGCATTACTCATTCACAACCTTTGAAATACTATTTTGTGAACGTTATTTTGTTATAGTTTTAGTGTATTTCATTACTTTCTTTCTTTCATTGCTAAGGGATCAGAAATGTGTAGGTTGGGGGGGTGTGATTATGCCCAAAAAGTGCTATTTTGAACCCTATTTTAATAGGTTTTGAGCACTTTTGTGTACTACCTGTTATACTAACCCAATTGACATGTTCGGGCCTTATTGCACTTCTAATTGCATTCCGAGGCTGTTTTCGTAGTTTTGCAGGGAATTGAAAGCCAAATTATCGTGGTCAATCCAATCATAAATTCAAAGTCAGTTGATTTCATCAATTTTCATATATCTTCTATCAATTTCAAAGCAAGCCGGGAATGAAGAATTTCAAAGCATGAAGAAATGGAATAATGCAAAAGGGAATAAGAGCGTGCCAGGAGCCAATGGAACAAGAGGGCCGCAGTGAGAGAATAGCGCAATTTTCGCTTATACATAGCGAAACACCCTTTCGCAAGAATCCTAGCGGGAATTCTCGCGATGCACAAACCCGCTAAGCCAGCTTAACATCGCATAGCTTAAAATTTTGAATTTCGCTATGTTTGTATTTTCGCTATGATAATAAATTCACTATGCATAAATAAATCACGCCTTTCGATTTTGATCCAAACGACTCGCTGTACAATCCTCCCATTTCTCACTTTCTACTGTAATCTTATTATATTTACTGGTTATTTTGGCATTTCACACCTCTCAGATACTAAGAGCAAGCCAATCCTATGACATTTTGTGTCCTAACTTTTGAATCTCTTCGCAAGATACGACACTTTGTCTGGAGGTCACAAGTTTTTCTCTCTTCTCTCCTATTTCTCTCATTTTCTCGGGGTTACCAAACACTTCGAGGATGACAACTCAGAGGATACCGGCTGGGACTTTCCTCCTTGAAGAGGAGGGCCACTCGGGTGAATGTTTTTAAGGTAAAAACACTCCGTCCTCATGTTTCACGCAAGGTACGACCCCCTTTTTCCCGCTCTCGTGATTCACGCTTTAGGTTCAATCATCGTGATGTACCCCGAGTGGCCGCATTTGGCAAGCTTTCTCAAGGTTCAAATGATGCTACTGTTAGATCCACCCATGCCCATTTAGTTGTCATTTATGAGCTCCTCGTAGGTTGGGATTCCGTTGATGGTTTTAATCGCTTTGAAACATTAAGGCAAATCAAATGCTATGCCATTAGAAGAAATGATTTTGTGGTTTAGGTTTTAATGCCAAATGAAGAATGTGTTCGGAAATGACTAATATGTCATCCTCCCCAATGCGAGGAAAAAGACCTATAGAGCGCGTTGAATGCCTTAGGAACCCTAAACCAAGCGCCCAATGCTTCAAGGAGTTCTATTTTACATTTTATTTTATTTATTTTCATTTTGCAACCAACCACTCCCGTTTTTACTCAAACCTTAAAAAAATCCAAATTTAATCTTGGCTCATTTTTGACTTCACCTAAATCATTTGTACAAAGAAACCCATCCCCTGGTCTCCGACCTAGATCGCTTATACTCAGCAGAGTTTTACTTCACAAGCAGGGAGGAATATAGGATATAAATTTCATGATTCCACATCAACTACCGTGCACGAATCAACAACCATACTTAATATGTAATAGTCCTATTGATTAATAAGTATCTGTAACAGCCATAATTAATATGTACCAGTCTTACTAATTAATAAGAATCAGAATGTACCCATACTTAATATATATTACTCCCACTAATTAATCTTAAGTCGTAATAATCCAATCGATTAGGAACACAAGAATTACGAACTCAAAATTTTTGGATTCTTAATCATCAACAACTTAACTTATTGTAGCTTTTCTACACTAAATCATTTTTCAATTTCTCGAAGTATGATGTTGCTGCATTCATACGTAAAAAAAAAACATGACTCCGATTATAATCGATTATAAACGGATGAACTAATGGATCATGGCATATCACATTTGGAAAAACAAATACACTAAACAAATCACGTTATATCACATATAAAAAATCAGTTTCACCAAACAGCAATTGGGGCTCGATATCAACGTTGAACTGAAGAGTCAAGAAAACGCAACTAAACAGTAAAATTTAACGCTAAACCACACTCAGATCCAAGCGTTTGATGAAACTAAAGAATGAATCAAGGAAATCCGCATCTACTTCATCGAATCCTTTCGGGACACAAGGCGGATTTGCTTGATCACACACACGCTGAAACACAAACATAACTCCTTCTAGAAACAAACCAACATCAACGACCTAAGACAATGCAGTGTGCAAACGCCCTCTAAAGGTATCCACACGAATGGCTAATGGATGGGAAGGATGTACTAGCACCTTATGATGTCTGTCTCACAAACCAAAGACACCTTAGTGTCTTCCAAAACTTAAAAAGCACTCCTTCTCTCAAAACGCCCACTTCAAAAGAACCACACCTTCTTTAGATGATAAACCCCATTTATGATCAAGCCTCCCCAAACCCTTTTATGTTAAACGACTTAAACCAAATTCCATTAACTATTAATGGCTCGGGCTCGGGTCGGGCTGGCTGACTCTAATCATGGCCAAAGAGAGAGCCTTTAACATCCTAATATAGCTCGTTTCCAGGTGGACCCCAGGTTCACTCCAGTCGCGGTCCAAACCATATTCTGGGTTTTCCAGCGTAAGTTATAATTAGTCTCTAGCAAAGGCATTATAACTACCCAAATCGCTAGAATCACGACCTCGAAAAACTCACTATAAGATGATATTAGTCCTCATCACGCACGTCTCTTGATTAAGCACAGCAATGTGGATGGTGAAGTCATCTTTATACAACTTAATCGCTTTGATTCTCGCTAGATGTTGACTAAACAAATGATATTAATAACTCCATCAATCCTTATCTCGACCACGGCCATACATTTCACCTCACTTCATCAAGAGGCCAATAGACATCTCACTCCACCAAGAGTGGGACAAATTCCTTCACTATCACTCACATTCCTCCACATGATTTTAATACATGCCCAACCATAGCCCCTCAGACATTGTATCCTCATAAAGACATCATTGAGCTACGCCAAGACACGGCTCTCGCGAATCCATGGTGAATTCAAAGTCGAAGACTCAATGAATACTACCAATGAGAATTACGCACATAATCCATGTAGTATTTCATAATGAGTCATCCAATAACATGAACTTACGATTCTATGTTATGAGCAACATCTTATGTTCATGACCAGCAAAACGTGGTCTTTTCTCGTAAAATATAATAGTCTTACTTCGTTATTATCTCACAATAATGATCGACTATGGACCATTTAGAATAGTGTCTTATGCCTAAGGTTTTACTATCAAGCCACATACTTCTGATTTTTTTAATATTAGTGCTTGAGCTAACTATTCAAGGATCTGATTTTATCAAGTTAAAACTTCACAATTTAAATAACAAGATAAAACATACAATGCCTCATGTATATATAAACATATAATGACAATGTATATGCCAATTGTGGGCTAGAAGATACTACTAACACGATTAACTTCCTCTTTTGGAAATATTTGAATCTTTTCTTACTAAATCACTCGTTTTCCATCAAAAATCTTTAAAAACCAAATTTAGAGGAAATGTTGCGGCCTATATGAATATGGATATAAAAACTCAAAATCTATGTGAATGAATCAAAACATAAATAGTTTACACCACACATCCTCCAACAAAGTTTGTTTGTCACTGCCAGCAAAGTGAAAGAAGTTACCGTCTTCGCTAATAGAATAGAGAGTTCATTTCACCCTTTTATTTAACCAAACTAAGTAATCGTTTTCCAGTGGGTATAAGATATGTGTCTCAAGTGAATTACTCCTACAAGGAGTATGGGTGAATATGATCAAGATAATTTATTCATTTTATAGTGAATTAATCTCATAATAGACAAATTTAGATCATGGTTCTCTACTAGTGTGTGTGTGTGGTCTTCCCCCATCCCAACAATTGCAAGCTAGATGAGTTTCTATGAGAATTGAGATACACGGACCTAAGATAATTTATCTTGGTTCCATAGGCTTGTTGTTGATCACTCTCCACTAATGTGTCAAACACAACTCCTCAAGACTTAGGTCTTGTTTGTAATGTAAGGCTTTGGTATGGGTAGTTGAGTAGTTATTTGAATAAACTTACCCAAACATACATATTTTTCTGCATTGACAGCTCCTACTCCATCTTGATTCTTACCATCAGCACAATGACACTCTCAAGCACCCCAAAATCTATTTAGGTGCATCATTCCATACTCCTCATATCACCTTTTTGCAAAATTTCGTAGATTCTTTTCAAAGAAACATCAATAAGTCTTTTCTTTAAGACAAGGTTATTAGAGTGGGTGCAATGTCAAAACCCCTTAAGATTTCTACTAACCCTAGCGAGCTTTAAATCAATAGAAGCTCCCAAACCAATTGGCTTTAGGGTACTAGGTGTTAAAACACCCCTTAGGATTTACTCTGCTCTTAGTGGGAAGGAAGGCTACAAGGTTAAATTCCACTCCGACTTTTTACCTAATTTTTCCTCTTTTTACACTGATATATTTTTCAGTTTTTTTCTTTTTTCTCCTTCCTTTTTACCAACTCCTTTTTATTTTCAACTTAACTCATTTTTAACCAATTTGGAGTTATTTTTCCTGAAAATAACTCCCCTAAACTTGCTTCTCACCACATTTCTCACTGACATTCAAATCCTTAAATATGGGTATTTGCTCCTTACATCGAGGATACAGTGATGTATAAGAAGGTTATTGGCTTCAAAATTAATTTTATAAACAGAATTTTGGCTCTTAAGGTCAAACATTCGGGTACTAAAGGAATATGCATGCATATTAATGTGGTTAGCTTGAAAGGCACAATCTTTCCAAGGATGGCCTATATCATTTCTCTTTCAATTGTTGTAGTTGCCTAGGATTTCACCTCAAGTTTATAATAGAAATGTCTTAGAACTTATGGAGGTATTCAAATTAGATGGATTCTCATAAACTCCTCTTAACTCCAAGCTAAAACTGAAGCCAAGGGTACTTAGTGACCAAGTGCATGGATTTTGAGAAACCAAACACCAAACAGCCTATTAGAGAGAAAACTAAGCATGTTCCATTATCTCAATATTGTCCATATCTCAAGGGTTCAATTATGATCTTCATTGACATCATAACTACTCCAAACAAAATTCAATTAACTCGAACTAACAAAATAAACCAAAATTAAGATGTAAGTTAGAAAGTATCAAACAAAGTCATTATTCATAAAAGCACCAGAAAATTTCATTCTCAAAGTTATCATGTGCAACATGCGGGGTGTGACATGACAACCAACCGGGGTAAAACACCTCAAACTTTGAGATGAACATTGTCCCAAAATGTTCAATGAGCAAAATGAAGTAATAAAGTAAAAGGGCATTGTATAGAGTCAAAACCGAATCCCCTTTCTAGTCTCGGCCACTTTGAATAGAAACCTTGAAGATTTTCAGACCTTGACATTAGTATGCTGCCCCTTGATATAGTCTTTTGCTCTTGCAAACTAGTCATGATAATAGGTTAAGCTTCAAACTTACATTATTCTAAAAACACTAACAAACAAAGTTAAAACATTGCTGGAATTTTCATCCTAATAGTAAAAAAAACAGTAACAAATAAAGTAATTAAAAATAGACAAAGGAAAAGAGAAAAGAGTGGATAGAATCCTTATTACTTAGCTTTTCAAGGTCTCCCAAGAAGTTGCCTGCTTTTAGAGTCCAGCTAGACTCCATTGAAAGTAATTAGTGCTTCATTTAACCAATCATCCATCTTTGGACAATGACTTCTTTTCACTACCATTCATCTCAAGGATGAGATTCTTCCTGCACTTTGAAGAGGAAAGAAACTCATGTCCCCTTATTTGTGGCTGGTGGTTTGGCCACAATTCAAAATAATCCTCTCTTTATGTGATGCAGTGTGATGAACACATTTATGCTTAAGGGGGACTGTTCAAACATGTGCCCTTTCGATGGAAGCAAGCTGTAGAATTTTCTACATTGCTCTTCTGATCCGTCAAAGGTAATGGTCAGAAGATTGAACTTTGCTTTCCTCACCCACAAGCAAGGTGAGTTCCCTTGTTGATGTCAATCCATGCTTGGCTCAAGAAAGAAGTGGTCTTCTTTAATATCTTCCCTTTAATGCATGCCCCAAGCCACAACCATGGGGAAGGTAAATGTGTCAATCTTCACCAAGACGTTTTCAATAGCCACCACTGACTTCTTCTTTCTTCAAATTTCAATTTATCCACTAATGACTTTTCATTCTCTAAGCTTGTTTAGGAGTGCCTTTCAATTTCTAGCTCAATTTCACATTCTTTCCACAAATTCTCAGATACGAAATTTCGTGACACCACTCAAAGGAGTATCACCGCATTCATCAGGATTCGCAAAGTGTTACTATGAGTGGGTCCTAGAGAATTTTTACTTGAATGCTTGACCAAGTGTTCTATTTGAGCTTCTACATTTTTCAATCTAGCACTAGTGTTGACTTGAAGGCATCTAAATCTAGCTCATTCATGAAGACTAATCATCTTCTTGTTCCCATCCATGTAGATAAAAATATGCTCCTTAACAGGAGATAGTTCTTCTTCCTCCTGAAATGTGGTGTTTGAACTCTCTTGATAAGGCAATACTCCTTGTTCCATGAGTGAGTCATTGTGAATTCTTAGGTCCAAATTGATGAATAGCGGGGAAGTCAAGCTTAGCTTCTATGGAGGCAAGTCTATCTTTCCCTTGAATATTCCTCCATATACCCATAAATAAGAAGAAATGAAAGAAAATAAAGTACAAAAATACTAAGAAAAAATCAGAAGCAAGAAACAAATCACAACCAAAATAAAAATAAAATAAAAATTGCCTAAAATAGCAAATCACCCGCTTCAAAATGTCAACTTCCAAAGAGAGAGTGAACCGCACTAACTCAATGACACCAAAACTTCACGACCAATTTTCGTATAGATGGCTACCAAAGACTAAACTAAAGTCCCTAGCAACACCAAAACTCATATTATTCAAATGATGGTATATGAAAATATGCCATGGAGAATGTGGTAAATACTCAAAACTCGATTAGAAACAAAAGCAAGTGTACTCAAAATTGACATGAAAAGTATGTCAACACTCAACCCCTTCGCAAGTGCACAGTCATACAGTAATAAAGCCGGACTTAAAAAGTCCTGACATCGCACTCCACGAGGATTGGAGGTCTCTTTCAATGGAAATTAAATCCCGATTACAAGGGTTCTTCACTATTTAGGCAAACTCGTATAGGATGTGGAATAAAACACTTTAATCAAATAAAACCGATTTAAACTAATCCCAAAATCTACCAAATAAAACCTACTTAATTCTGGTACAGAAGAGATGCACTAGGGATGGGGATAATTATTTACAAAAACGCTTGCATTTCCTTGAAAACACACCATTTGTGAGTTGAATGTCGATTCTTCCAAGAACGTAGTATAGCTTGATTTTCTCCATACACTATACATTTACCAAATTAGAGATCCTCGTTCTTTCAGACACGGAGTCTAATTAGTTACTTGTAAAATCATCCCTCTTTAAGATTTGATTGTTTTTCTTTTTCCACTTCACAACCATTTTTAGGACTCAAGCAATTCTCGCTTCATATACGTGATTGGCGCAAGCCTTCTCCAATCTAATTGGTATTCACTCCTTTGATTAGACCATTGCTAACACGATCAACATCACTCCTATCAATTTGAGTCGAGACCCTAAACATTAAACCGATACATCACTCATACTTAATCCTCACACCATGAGTAAATTAGTGATCTATCAAAGTAATCTTTGGGAGTTCATGCATAATATTACCTAACATACCCCCAAGTTAATGCTTTACTCTGGGGAATTCCATCTCCGTGGTCACCAAAGGGCCTTATGAAATCAGCAAAGATACAACTCTTTTTGGGTAGTATAAGTTAATATTCCAAACAACTAATTATATGAACAAGACTCACCATATAATTGAAATCCATAAAATTCTTGTATAAAAACAAGAGAAGAAGGTACTTTAATTTGGCTTTAGGTGCATGCTACAATATAATTTTCTCTCCAGAGTTCTCTACTCTTTCATTTCCATATTTTCTCTATCATCCTCAACAACCATGAAACGTTGTTGTTTGCTTTCCATCATTCTTCTTCTTGTTATCTTGTTCCTTCAAGTGACCAACCTTGAAATAGCAAATGGAGGATTGCTGGCCAACTGGAACCGAAGACTTCCAAGGCTTACATTGACGTGGCCAAAGATGGGTCGGCAATTAAACCACAATCGGAGATGACATGCTTTCACTCGTTGGTATGAAGCATGATTGGATAAGCATAGTGATTATATATGTGAAGGTCGGATCTTTCCTTGTGGTCACCAATCAATTGACAAACCTCATGTAAGGTTGCGATGGTATCAACCAGACAATGGCCAGTAATGATTTAAACATAGCACATGGTGAAAATATTCGTCATTCTGCCATGCTCACTAATTTAATGACTATAACCACGTGTAGCTAGCATTTGTTCTTTCACTTTACTTACTATTGTTTTAGGTGTGCAGAGGCTTTAGGAATATTTTGCCAGAGACATCACATTTCGGAACACACACATGCATACAAACACACACGCACATGCACACATGCTTTAGAAATTTTGGGCCATATACATCACATTCCGGAACACACACACATGCACACATACACACACACAGAAACATGCACACACACACACACACGCTTTAGGAATTTTGGGCCAAAGACATCACATTGTGGAACACACACACCCCCACGCAAGCATGCAAGCACAACCCCCCACACACACACACACACACACACACAATGAATGACTGGTTAAAATAGAAATGCTCAACCTTTATATTTTCAAACCTAACTTAGACTTTCTAGCTCCAAATTGCTCTTCAACACCCTCCCAATTTTAATTGAACTAATAATAAAAATTTTGTGTATAAACTCCAAAAATAAGGTACTTTAATTTGGTCTTAAGTGCATGCTACAACATAATTTCTTCCCTGTGAGTTCTCTACTTATTCTATCTAATTTTCATTACCATATTTTCTTGTCGTCAGCTATCGCAGCCATAATACATCGCTGTTTCTCGTTTCCATCTTTTCTTTCTCATATTCAGTTCCTTCAAGTGACCAACCTTTAAATAGAAAATGGAGGACTATTAGCCAAATGGAATTCGAAGACTTCCAAGGCTGAAATTAAGGTGGTCAAAGATGGGACTACCAATTTACACTACTCATCTAGAGATGCCATGCTTACTTGTCAAGTTATGAAGTGCGATCGACTTGCAGAAAGACTGTATATGTGGTTGGCCGACTTTCCTTTGTGGTCAACGTAGAAATGACCAACTCAGGTTGGTCAAGGACATGGTATCAATCGACAAAGGTCACTGGTGATTTAAACTGATCCTAGTGTATGTAAATATTCTATGATTATGGGTTAGGTAACTTTAATGATTATAACCATGCATAGCTAAAGATTTGGATTCACTTATTTTTATTATTGTTTTCAGGCATGTGCTTTAGGAATTTGGGCCAGAGACATCACATTCCAAAACACACACACACTCATGCACACAAACGCACAAGCAAGTGCACACATACACCCACCACCACTCACACACACACAAACACACACCCACTCACACACACACAAACACACACCCACACACTGCGCGTGCACACCCACACATAAAAATGCACACACACTCACAAACGCACCCACTCACACACACACAAATATAAATTGAGAGCTGAATTAATTAGTACAAAATTTTCAAAGAAATCCTATTACTTAATGACTTCTTAACATAGCATTTCCAAATATAAATTGATAGTTGAATTAATTAATACAAATTTTCAACAAATCCCATTACTTTAATGATTCTTCTGTATAAATTTCATGTGAAATTACAAAGCTCAACCTTCATATTTCCACATGCTAACTCGTACTTTCTACTCCAAAATGGTTTAAACACTCACCCAATTTTAATTGAACCACGCAAAATTCTTATATAAAAACCAGAGTAGAAAGTACTTTAGTTTGGTCATAGATGCATGCTGCAATATAATTCACTCTTCGGAGTTCTCTACTTTGTCTTATCTACTCTTTAATTTCAATATTTTCTCCATCATCCTCAACAGCCATGATATGTTGTTGCTCGTTTCCATCTATTCTTTTTCTTTGTTATCTTGTTCCTTCAAGGATCAAATACCTTTGAAAGAGTCAATGGAGGACTCCCGTGACGCCCCAAACCCGAGGGTCCGTTGCCAACCTGGCCAACCCGTAGAATACTCGTGAACGCTTTTCTGCAACCACACTACTTCACAAAATCGGTAGAGTCTCCTTTGTAATGGGAGCTCTACCTAAGGTACAAACCTCGTCCCATTAAGTTTACAATGACCACAGTATTCATATGAGTAAAATAATGGGCCACTGGGCCCTTGCATCAATACTCACAAAATATATCCCCAACTAAATATATTACATGGTTCAAGAGTTTCACATTACTTAAGTCAACATATATTAAAATTTTATAATTCTAATTACATGTTATACAAAATAAAAATGCCAAAGCCACAACCCGATCTCTTCTGCCAAAAAGTGCGGCCTCTACGCCGTCCCGGCACACCCCGCATTCCAAAATGATCCGACAAAGAGAGCGGAGCAAAGCCTGCAAGAGGATAATTTCCTACATGGGTTATCAATCTAAGTGTGCACATGTCATATAAACAATCACATTCAAGCAATTTCATGAGCCTACTCGAATGTCTACATGTCCAAACCCATGTCCCGAGTCCTCACCACTCTCTACATATGCTCTGTCAATGGAGAATAATTCAGCTCAAACAAAAGCTATTTGTTCTTGAAACACAACACCCAAGTTTCTCGTAAAATATCGACAACCCTCCGAGGCGAATTGTCGGATATCCAAATACCATGGTCCGCTCCAAGATGAACGTTGACAACTCTCCAAGGTAAATTCTTCGAGGCCCCGTCAAATTTCTTTCACAAACATTTTCTGCTTTTGTTTCATTTCATGTCATGCACTCACACCTAATATTCTAGGTTATTGCCTGCTGCATGAATGCATTATACCACCTAAAAAATAGTCATGCTAATATATAAAACATGTAGATATACTAACATAATTAAATCCTGCCAAATCATGCTATGCAAATTCACCATCAATAACACCAAAATTAGCTCTATATTAATTAACAAACACAAGCAATTCATGGAATCACTTAACATCATAAAAATCACACAAAATCACGTCCACATGAATATGAAACCCTAAGTTACTCTGCTCACGGCCACCAAATTTTGGGATTTTCTCCACTCTGGCTCAAAGGCTTCGTTCGACTTACTACAAATCACCTCTCGTAACGATCCCTAACCATAAACACACTCTTAGCCATGCAAATATCACAAGTAGAAAAGATCCCTACCTCTTTGAGTTGTCTAACTCACCAAATAGGGAAGTCTCACGCTGCGAGCTCCTCACAGATAGATCGACTTTGCTTCTTGCTCCGCCGAGAACCGAAGGTCCGAATGGCTGGAATTTTAGAGAGAAGGCACACCTTCTCTCTCTAAAACTCAAAATCTGCACCTACTGTCTCAACCCGTCCAGCCACTGCCCATTTTGTGCTCAAAATGAAGAAGATGACACTGTTCATCTTTCGTCTTATTATCATTAACAATTCCCATAATTCCCATCATGTCCATTTTCTTGATTTTTGACGCTTAGCACAATCTAGGCCGTCCATTTCCATCTTCTCTCTAATCTTGCAACATGTGTCACAAGAGTACATGTAGTAGGTGACTTTTGTCACATCACATGTCTCTCAAACCCGTTTTATGGCATCCGACACCTGCTGCTCTCTTTGAAAAATGTGAAATTCACTGTCTCTGACTGAATTTGACGGTAGCTAGATTTCGCGAGACGATTCTAATGGTGAAGTCTGTTTCGTCGTCCGAGATCTATAAAAATTTAGGATTTTTACCGAAATCATCGTTTTGCCTTTTTTCAGAAAATTAGAATTTTCTCGAGTCTTACATTCTCCCCTCCTTAAAAGGAATTTCGTCCCGAAATTCTATACAATCACTACGAAACACATGCATATGCACTGTACACTACCCCATGCATGTAAAACTAGTCATTTAAGTATTAAACGACTAAACCACGCATCTTCATCCCTTAAACAAGAGAGCATAGGTGGCCCGCATCGTCCTCGCCTCCCACGTTGACTCCTCCACTCCACCTGCCGCCATGACCCCCACTAGCCTCACTGTCTTACCGCCTAAAAAACCTGATCCCAAACATCACGCACACACTCAGTCCCTCCTCAAGGTCCCATCCGTGTCAACCTCAATCTCTCCCCAATCCACTACATGAGTCGATCCGAGTATACCTCCTGAGCATGGAGACGCGGAAATACCCCGCGGGCACCTCATCATACCGGGCTGCAGCTAACTAGCACGCTTACGCTCACCCGAGTATCCTCGGAAGGGCCCAATGAACCTCGACGACAGCTTCCCTCGCTTGTTGAACCTGACCACTCCTCTCTTAAGCATCACCTTCAAGAAGACATGCTGATCTCCATCCCCGAACTCTAAGTGGCTCACGCCGAGACATCAGCATAGCTCTTCCGCTCGGCCTCTGAGCCGTGGAGAAGACACTCGTCAGACAAGATCACCTCTCGCAGGTGTTCTAACTCGATCGCACTGGGCGACGGGAGTTTCTCCCACCCTGGCCCAACATATTTGATCCACATGGCCTCCCATACAATGCCTCATATGGAAAGACATTCCATATACTGGCCTGTAACCGCTGGCTGCAGCGAATTCCACTAAGGGCAAGTGCCTCCCAACACCCTTATGATCCAGATCGCATGCCTCGCAACATGTCCTCTAACACCGTATAGTCCTCTCGACCCACCATCCGTCTGTGGTGGAAAGTTGTACCATGGTCAGCCATACTCCATAGCCTTTAAACTCTTCCGGTGTGAGTCAGAAATCTTGCCCTCATCCGACACTCAAGGATACTGCACTACAGCCTGACCATCTCTCGAATGTACAATCGGCAGAATCTCTCCAATGTGATGGTCATCCGCATGGTTAGGAAATGTGTCACTTCGTACCTGGTCCACTATCACCCATACCACACTCATGTCCTTGCAGTTATCCGTGGCAAGCTCGGGTCACAAAATCCATCATGACGCGGTTCCCACTTCCACTCACCCACCTCCAATGGTCGAAGTAGTCTCGCCGGCTTCGGTGTTCGCCCCTTAACCTCGTTGACACGTGAGACATCGTCGAACAAAGTCCTACGTGTTCTTCATCCCGCTCCGCAGGTACTCGGCGAATAAGATCCCTAAGACATCTTTATGCCACCTGGATGCACGGCAAATCAAGAGTAGTGAAACTCCAAGAGAATCTCCTCTCTCAAATTCCATTAACTGGGAACTCACTACCCGCCCTTATACCAAGACTACCATCTCGCGTGGACTGGCCCAGTTCTCATCACCGTACATGATCAGCATTCGATCCCCATGACACTATCTCCCTCATCCCGCCCTAAGACTCAATCACTGCCACTGGGCATTTGTAGCCACCAAACTCCTAACGTATTCTGATCCGCTGCTTAAACCGTAGAGCCCAAACTCGTCCTACAAAAGATCGAAAGCATCCGCCTACTCCCGAAGCTATACTAGCCAATGCTCCCATGACTTCCGACTAAGTGTGCATCAGTTAATTACACTTTCTACCAGGTGGTGCAACCGAGTTCATAATTTCAGAACTCCACCCATCCCGCGCTTGCCCTCATGTCGAGGTCCCGCCGCGCGTGAAGATGTATACTTCTCATTTTTAAGTGTCTAAGTACACCGAACTCCTCGCCATATAAATAGTGGCGCCATTCAGCTAAGACTACGCCCGCCAACTCCATGTCGTGGTAATTCGCCTACGATTCTCAACCGACAGAAACCATAAGCTACTACACTCCCAAACCCAGATCAGCATCCCGCCCGCCCCGAGGCATCAATACACTGTGGTACCCCTCGTCTCCCTCGTCCGGACTATCAAGATAGGAGCAGTAGTGAGCCTCCTCTTCAACTCCTTAAATGCCTCCTCGCATCTGTCATCCCAATCAAATTTGACCTCCTTCCGGGTCAATCTCGTCATAAGTGATGATAATCGGGAGAAATCTTTAATGAATCTCCTATAATACCCAGCCAATCCTAAGAAACTACGTATCTCGAAGTCTGACTTCGGCCTCTCCCAACTCATCACGGCCTCGACCTTCTCAGTGGTCCACCGACAAGCTCGATGCCGACACCATGCG
The DNA here is from genome assembly GCA_016808115.1 of Tetrastigma voinierianum. Lineage (NCBI taxonomy): Eukaryota > Viridiplantae > Streptophyta > Magnoliopsida > Vitales > Vitaceae > Tetrastigma > Tetrastigma voinierianum. The sequence goes on along the minus strand of JAEQBH010006306.1, from coordinate 21,498 downwards.
TCCCAGTAAAATCTCACACCCCGCAGCGTTTGCACCGCACTTACCGAACATAGCATACAAATTGATGGTCTCTCAACAACCATAACATGTCCTCACCATGCTCCCACTCGACTAGATAGATCGTACCATCCACGAAGACCACGACAAACTCGATCTAAATAGGGTTGAATACCCTATGCATGAAGTCCATGAATGCCAACGCGCATTCACAATCCAGCGGCATCATCAGAAACTCAAAGTGCCTTATAACGTCCCAAACGCTGTCTTAGGGATACGGTCTCCTAACCCTTAGCTACGAATCTCAAAGCATGTAAGGTTCATTCGAGTAGACTCGCGCTCCTCTCAACTAATCAAACAAATCGTTTATCCTGTAATGGGTACCGACTTGATCGTAACCTTGTTCAATCGTCAGACCACCGACAAGCGGTCTTATCCTTCTCTTCTCGCAAACAAAACCGAGCGCCCCATGGTGAAGTACTCTCGCCTACCGAACCCTCTTTATCCAATAACTCTCAGACTGGATCTCCGGAAGTTCATGCAATCCCACCGGTGCCATCCTATGCGGAGTCATAGAGATGGGCGAAGTACCAGGGTGTAACTCAATACCGAAGTCTACAACCCTCTGTGGAGGCAATCCCGGTAGCTCATCCAGAAAAACATCCTCATACTCGCAGACTACTCGAGGTAGATCTAAGTCCGATCTCACCTCGTCCTCTAGGGTAAGGCTCGCTAGCCAACCCGCCAACTGTCCCTGACACCTGGACTCCATACACCACCGGGAAAATATCATGTCTCCCGAAATACAAACACGAGTACTGTCCCGCATGCGCGGTAACCCTCCTACACTCACACCGATAACCATCGTGGCCGGCCACCCAATCCATCCCCAGGATGCGTCGAACTCTGACATGTCCATGATCCTCAAGTCTACTATGAGTAGAATCCCCGAGATCTCTAACTCACAACAACGACATATCATCCTTATCCTCGCCCTAATTCCTAGGGGAGAACTCACATACACGGGCTCCTCCAAGGCCTCAACCTCTAAGCCCAACTCTAATAAGGATCATGCACATTCTAAGGTGTAAAATACGTACTTCGCACACTATTCACATACCGAAAAATTTTATACACTATTCTTATGCATTCATAGGTAATGCAAATACAATAATTTCAGCATTGTAAATCATATAATGAAAATTTATTTATAAAATTTACTTTATTTTATTTATTTTATTTTTAAAATTATATATATATATATATATATATATATATATATATATATATATATATATATATATATATATATATATATATATATATATATATTCATTTTCTAAGAGAAATCCTAAAAAATATTTTTTTAATTTTTTTTTTTCCCGTTTTACACAATCAGAAACCCAAAATTTTCTCCTCAATACACCATTTTTTCATCTCCGCGCTTGGCTCTTGAGCACTACTTCTAAATGTGCAAAGAGTTTGAACACCGTATCCATACAAACTGCAAATTTTCAAGAGTTTAATTACAAACTCTTTTTCAGGCAAAATTGAATTTTTCTTCAGAATTTCACAAATAAGATCCAATAATATAAATTCATGTTCAAAATTTGAGCTACCGTCCGTAAAAAAAAAAAAAAAAAATTGGTTTAATTCTCGACTATTCGCTTCAAAATTCCTCAAACAATTTGTTCTCACACTAAACCCTAGTGTTCAACATTTTTTTCCTATGTGCTATTTACCAAGCACACAAATCACACAATTCATAACACACAATCACACATCACACAACAATCATGAGAGTGCACAAGGAATGTGTGATCTAACCCGTGCCCATCAAGTCCTAGGTAATCGTATACCTAACTTATTGACACTAAGCTCTAGGTATTTATAAACCTAAGCCTGATACTAAGTCGCGGAAGTCGGTATCAGATCAAAACTTATGGATACCCAAACCCAAGCTCCCCAGGCGGCCTCGTGATACCTACCGATACCGTCGTGGACGCCCGCACCGTGTGTCCCGCTGAGGAACCACTAATACTCGTGGAATGTCAAGTAACTCAACACTGAAGGTGACCCGCAGAGTCTCCTTTGTACTGGGAGCTCTACCCAAGGTACAAACCTGTCCTAAACAAGTTTACAAAGACACACAAGGTCCATATGCGAGTAAAAATAATGGCCACTTAAATCTTTCAATACTCACAAATATATCCTAACTTAAATACATTACATATCTAAGAGTTCTCGCATTACTTTTAATTCAATATATATTAAAATCTCATAATTCTACATGTTATACAAAAATAAAAATGTCAAAGCCACAACCTGAACGCCGGCTCTAGTGAGCGCCGTCCCGTGCACACTCCCCAGACCAAATGGTGATCCTCGACAGTAGCGAGTAAAGCCTAGTAGTGATAATTTCTCACATGGGTTACTCCCCTTAACTAAGTGCACATGTCATGGTGCAAACAATCACATTCAAGCAATTTCATGAACTCCATCAATGTCTACATGTCCAAACCTGTCCCGAGTCCTCACCGACTTCATGATTATTCCTAAGTCGAATGCAAGTAAATAACTCGCCAAAACAAAAGCTTATTGTTCTTGAAAAACACACTACCGAAGCCGAAATATCGATGAACCCTCCGAGGCTAATTGTCGGATATTTCTCCTAAACAATATGATCCGCTCCAAGATGAACCGGCTGACAAACTCTCCGGCGTACTCTTCATAAAATCTTCCGTCGAAATTCCTTCATAAACATTTCTACTTTTGTTTCATTTCATGTCATGCACTCACACCCAATATTCTAGTTACCCAAGTGCATATGGGAATGCATTGGTGCCAATTCCAAAATAGTCATGCTAATATATAAAACATGTAGATATACTAACATAATTAAATCACATAAATCATGTTATGCAAATTCACCATCAATAACACCAAAATTAGCTCACATGGGCTAATTAACAAACACAAGCAATTCATTTTGAATCACTTAACATCATAAAAATCACACAAAAAATCATGTCACTATTCATATGAATAGTGAAACCCTCGGGTTACTATTCACAGCCACCAAATTTGGGATTTTCTCCACTTGGTTCAAAGGTCTTGAAACCGAATTTACGGCTAAATCAAGCCTCAGAACATCCCTAACCATAAACATGACTCTTAGCCAAAGAATATCACAAGTAGGAAAAGATTCCTGCCTCTTGGAGTTGTCGGAACTCCACTAAATTGGTATCCACGCGTAGCCCTCGCCGCTGATAGGACTTTTGCTTCTTTGCTCCGTCGAACCAACCCGCCTAAATAATAATGGATCCTGTGAGAGAAGGCACACCTTCTCTCTCTAAACTCAAAACTGCACCTACCGTCTCAACCTCCGTCTGAAATACTCCACCGCGGCCCATTTTGTGCTCAAAAATGAAGAAGATGACACTGCTCATCTTTCGTCTTATTATCATTAACAAATTCTATAATTCTAATGCGTCCATTTTCTGATTTTCACACTGGGCAACAATCTAGGCCATTCATTTCCATCTTCTCTAATCTTGCAACATGTGCTCAAAGAGTACATGTAGTAGGTGACTTTGTCACGTCACATGTCTCTCAAACTGCTTTTGTGGCACCCACACCCGCAAGGCTCGAAAAACATGAAATCTTCCCCACCGTTTCGAATTTACCTAAATTGGCGAAGCAGATTTCACAGATCATTCCAATCTGAAGTCTCTGCTTTATCATCCCAATCATAGCAATTTTGGTTTTTACTAAATCACCTGTTGGGCCTTTTCTTTCGCAAAATTAGAATTTTCTGTCTTACAAGACCTGCCAACTAGAATTCAAGACTCTCCAAGGCTACATTAAGCATGTCCAAACATGTCCACTACACTGACAATTGGAGATGCCATGCTTTCACTCACTAGTATGAAGTGATCATGTAGATTACATATGTGAAGGCCGCTCTTTCCCATGGTCACAAGCAATCGACAAACTTATGTTATTGCGATGGTATCAATTAGACACTAAAGACTCGGTGATTTAAACATAGCCCATGCATAAGAATGATTTAGCACTACCATAATCTTAATTTAATTCCTATAACCATGTGTAGCTAGCATTTGTTCTTTCACTATACTTACTATCGTTTTGGGTGTGCAGAGGCTCTAGGAATTTTTTGCCAAAGACATCACATTCTGAAACACACATGCATACAAACACACACAAACATGCACAAACGCACACACACTTTAGGAATTTTGGGCCAGAGACATCACATGCTAGAACACACACAAATGTGAACGCACACACATGCACACAAACACAAATGCACATACATGCATGCACACATACACACACACAATACAAATTTTCAAACAAATCCCATTAATGAATGACTTGATAAAATTGTGAAATTGAGAAATGCTCAACCTTTATATTTCAAAGCTAAGTTAGACTTTCTATCTTCTAAATTGTTTCAACACCCTCCAAATTTTAATTGAACCACACAAAATTCTTGTATAAAACCCAAAGAAGAAGGTACTTTAATTTGGTCTTAGGTACATGCTACAACATAATTCTCTCCTAGGAGTTCTCTGCTCTATCTTATCTACTCTTTCATTTCCATATTTTTCTCCGTCGTCCTCAGCAGCCATGATATGTCAATGCTTGTTTTCCATCATTCTTCTTCTTGTTATCCCGTTCCTTCAAGTGACCAGCCTTGAACTAGCAAATGGAGGACTGTTGGCCAACTGTAATCTAAAGACTTCCAAAGCTAACATTAAGGTGTAATAAAGGTGGACCGCCACTACACCATAATCGGGAGATGTCATGCTTTTCACTTGTCATGAAGCGGATTGGGACTGATGCAGTGATTGTATATGTGAAGGCCGACTATTTCCTTATGGTCAATGAGAAAATGACCAACCTCATGTTGGTTGATGATAGTATCAATCAGACAGTGGCCACGGGTAATTTAAATGCAACCTATAGTGTAAAATTTTGGCATTCTGCCAAGTTAGATAACTTAATGACTATAACCATGTATAGCTAGAATTTGTTTTTTCATTTTACTTACTTTTTTTTTATTTTTTTTGAGTGTGCAGAGGCTTTAGGAATTTTAGACCAAAGACATCACATTCCGAAACACACACACACACACATGCATGCAAGCACACACGCACACGCACACACACACACACACCCACTCACACACACCAAGCGCACACCCACACACAAAAATACGCACATAGACGCACGTACGCACCCACTCACACACACACAAAATATAAATTGAGAGCTGAATTAATTAATATAAAATTTTCAAACAAATCCTATTACCTAATGACTTTTTAACATAGCATTTCCAAATATAAATTGATAGCTGAATTAATTAATACAATTTTTCTAACAAATCCCATTACGGAATGACTTGCATAAATTTCATGTGAAATTAAGAAATGCTCAACCTTTATATTTCCATGTTAACTCAAAATTTATAGCTTCCAAATGGTTTCAACACTCACCCAATTTTAATTGAACCACACAAAATTCTTGTATAAAATCCAGAGTATAAAGTACTTTAATTTGGTCATAGGTGCATGCTGCAATATAATTCTCTCTTCGGAGTTCTCTACTCTGTCTTATTTACTCTTTCATTTCCATATTTTCTCTATCATCCTCAACAGCCATGATATGTTGTTGTTTACTTTCCATCATTCTTTTTCTTGTAATCTCGTTCCTTCAAGTAACTAGCCAGGGAAGAGCTGATGGAGGACCGTTGGCCAATTGGAATTCGAAGACTTTCAAGGCTTACATTAAGGTGTCCAAAGATTCAATTACACCACAATCGGAGATGCCATGCTTTCACTCCTTGGTATGAAATGTGATTGGACAGGCAGAGTGATTATATGTGTGAATGTCGATTCTTTCCTTGTGGTCACCAAGCAATGGACAAACCTCATGTTGGGTTATGATGGTATCAATCAGACAATGGCCACTATAAAGACCCAAATTATGATGAAATTAGTGTATGTGTGCCAAACTTCTGGCACTGCCTCAAAAGACTATTCAGTCCCTAGCAACGGTGCCAAAAACTTATAAAGACCTAAATTATGATGAGATCAATGTGTGTGTGCCAAACTTCTGGCACTCCCTCGAAAGACTATTCAGTCCCTACAAACGGAGCCAAAAATTTGTAAAGACCTTTTTCTATATACCAAATTTATGTCACCACTGCCACCAAAGACTATTCAATCCCCGACAACAACGCCAAAAACTTGTTTATGACCAAATGTTGACTAAAAATTATAAGATAATGTTTTCTAATATGTATGTAATTTTTGCAAATTTATATTAAGTCTAATTCTCTGCAAGTACACAAGTCATACAAGTAATAAAGTGGATTTTAAGTCCAGAGATCATTCCCATGAGGATATGAAGAGCAATCTAAAGATCAATTACCCCTACCGCTTAAGATCCTTACTATTTGAACTCAAAATTACAAAATTGATTTGCTTAAACTAAAGAAAGAATGACTGATTAAAATTTTATAACTCTAACGAAAATTTTAAATGAATTGGAATTGAGAGTTCATTGAGTAAAGTTAAAACTAGGAAATAGATCAATGTATAATTATAAATTTCTACATCATTCTACAACGTAATTCATCCATCAATTGAAATCTGAACTTGTCAAAGATGCAAGGTAGTATAGTTTGGATTCCTCCATACACTATACATTTCACTAATTAGAAAACCATATTCCTTTCTCACACATGGGTCTAATCGCTACTAGAGGATATAACTTTCTAAACTAGGTATTGTTCCTTTCCAATACTTCACACCCTATTCCTAGGACTGAAGAATTCTTGCCCCTATAGACAGGATAATACAAGCCTTCTCTAATCTAATTGATATCTCATCCTACGAATTTGAGTAAACTCTCTATCTCCTCGACATCTATGCTACCCGGATCAAGATCATTTCATCAAATGTAGAAACTGAATAATTAGACCGATACATCAACCAACTAATCCTCACTTCAGTAAATTAAAGGATCTAATGTATCAATCTTTTGTAGTTCATTAGTTCCATAATGTTAGTCTTGCATACCCCCAAGTAATTGTTCTATACTCTCAGGAATCTCCATCTCTAGGTCACTTAGAGGACCTCTTGGAAATCAAAGAAAGATAAAGTCCTTTTCTGGGTACAAGCTACTAATATTCAAAACATCTAATTTCAAGAACAACACCAATTAAATAAATTCAAAGTTCTAACGATGACATTCTTTCAAGTTGTGCAGAAAATGATAACTAACATCAGTCCATTCCCAGAGGGGGCTTAGTCTTTCAATACCGGATTGCGAATAACAATGACTAACTGATCATGTAAATTCATTGTAATTGCAAGAAAACTTAAATAAATGAACTCCAGAAGATTCCCAAATTTCATTGAAATTAGACAATAATGAAAACCAAATTTTTGCAATGACCCCGACTCGAAAATTCAGTTCAGATCACTGCTCCAATCCAAAGAAAATACTAGCTAAAATGTAAGCTAAAACTAAATCTCATAAAAAGATATAAAAGAAAAATAATATACAAAGGAGACCCTAACTACCCAGATGTTCCTGGTGCGGCGGAAGCTGTGCACAGTGCCCTATGTGCTTCTATTTATAGATTTTCAAATGATGGGCTGCACTTCGAGGATGAAATTGTGGATCCCCAAAAACTGGCCCAAAAGACGTCTTTGTCGCGATATAGGAAAATTATGTCACAACATTGTTTTGTTTGTTCTCTAGCTTTGTCGTGGCTTATAGTGTTATGTCATGACAATGTCTATACCTTTTTTCTTGAATTATGTCATGACATACTTTGAAAGTGTCGCGATAAAGTTCAACTGAGTTTGTCTTTTAATTGTCGCGACATAAGTTTTTTCTATTGCCACATTTATTTCATGCCTTGCAGTGTTAACACTCGAATGGTATGTAACGACATAAAAAGCTTTGTCGTGACAAAATTTCCTTCTTGTTGCTCTTCATTGTGTCGCGACATAAAATTTTTGTGTCACAAATGATTTTAAAAATGTTATCACAATTCCACGCTCTTTTCCAAGCGCTTCATCACCTCAATGCGTCGCGACATAGCTTCTAATTGTCATGTACGCATATCTCTACCTTTAGTTTTTCATTACGCCGCAACATAAATTTCGCGGTCGTGACATAAATTTCTCGCGGTCGCGGATATTCTTTTCGTGGTCGCGACATTCGTAGTTCTCATCAACCTTTTTCGCGACAATAAAATTCTATGTTGCAACAGAGTTTCCTCTTAGTGTTATGTTGTGATTGTCGCGACATAAAACTTCTTTGTCGCGACATAGCCTTCTTGTCTTTCTATGTTGACTTCTGAACTTTATGTTGCGACATATTTCCTACCTTGATCTTGTCATTTTATGAAATATTTTTCACGACATAAAAACCTTTTTCATGACCAACTTGTCTCTTTGCTCCGCCATTTTCTGTCGCGAAATAGTTTTGTTGTGTCACGACATTCTTTCTTCCCACTTCAATTCTTTAAGTCACGACACAATTCAATGTTCACAAAAATGTGCTCACCATTTTCTTTGATCACGGCGATAACAAAGTGAAATGTCGACATTCTCTTTCAAAGAACTTTTAGACAATGTCGTGACATAAAGATCCATTGCTCACGTAAATTCCTTTTATTAACATTTATTATTCAATCTTTCTCATATTATGTCTCGACAAAGCAGAAATGTTTGTGGACAATCTTTACTAAACTGAAGTTCCGCCTTGTCTTGTCGCATGATATCATTGCTTGTCAGGACATAGCCTCGGTTACCTTAAGCTTTTGTTATGACATTCTAATATTATGTCGCAACATTCTAAAATTATGTTGCAACATTTGTGCCTTAGCCAATTTTTCTGATTTTCGTGTTGGATTTGTTTCTTTTTTATTCAAAACCTGCAAAACCAAAAAAGTTGGTGATTATTCCAGAATTCTGCATTAAAATGAATCAAAACTATTGAAAAAATGCAAGAAAAATGGACTAAAAATAGATGAGTTTAGGGCTCATCAAATTCCCCCAAACTTAAAGTTTTGCTTGTCCCTAAGCAAAGAAAATAAAATTTTGTTTGAACTCAAACAATTTAGCTTTTATTTTTAAGGACATTTTTCTGTTCTACATTAAACATCTTTTTCCTTTAATCCACAATTTAGCTCAAAAATAGGTTAGTTGTAAAATTATGTTTGAACAAGTTTCCAATCCAGACCAAGGAAGATTTTCAAGTAAGTTCACTAAACAATATAATAATTCTTATAGTGTGAGATACTACTCAGATAATAAACTTCTCCTTCATTCTTCTAAGTCACATATGCTTGTTTTTCATATTAATCTCCACTAATGTAGGCATATACCACCTTCTAGATCGATTAGGTCTTTTAGGCTTGTAATGTGTGGCTTGGGTAATTGGGTATATAAATGGACAATTGAAGCTCAAATTTACCCAGATTCCACTTACAACTCAAAACAATTGCCTTCATTCTTCATCCTTCATTTTCTACTGATTAGTCTCAGACACTGCTTGTGTTCATTCACTCAGACTGTGTAATTTATCCTATATTTAGTTCATTTCATTCATCATGATTTGTGAACAATGCAATGTTTTGTCTTAAGCTTTCTACCAATCTCTTAGCTTAACTTTGGGTTAGCACCCTATACCAAATAAGTATTAGGGTACTAGGTGTTAAAACACCCCTAAGAACTTAATTGTTCAAGGGAGAAAGGTTACAAGACAAACTCATTCTACCTTGATACTTGCATTTTCACGCCTTCTTTCCTCTCTTTCCCTTATCTTAATTAGCCTCTCCTCTTTTCTTCTCCCACCTTAATTCTTATTCTCCTTAATATTTAAAAATAATATTCTCAAACTTGTCCTCTTCTATTATTGATGTACTTGTCATGCAATCTAGGCAAACAAGGTTCTTTACTGTAGGATTAGATTTAAGGAAGGATTTAGGTTTTGCATTTGTTGGTTGATGATGAATTGCCTTTGGCTCAAATAAGGAACTAAAGTATATGCATATGCAAATTACAAGGGTTGGCTTTGAAAGGTTCAAATTTCCAAGAATGGATTATATCATTTCCTGTTAGGGGTATTGCCTAGGATTTCGCCTTGACTAATAATCTAGCAAGTTCTAGGACTTTGGGGAGATTAAACTATGATGGATCTCTTATGATGTCCCTAACTCAAAGACAAATTGTTTTTAAAGTTACTTTTCGACCTTTGACCATAAAAATGGTTTTTCGATTCATAATAACTAAACCGTTTACAAAAAAATTATAAGTCTTATTTGTTCCATCATTTGTTTAAATCTTCCTAAGTCTTGAAGTTCAACTTATTCATTGATAACATTACAACTTCCTCTTTCCATTCATCTCATCCTATCCTAACTTCATCTATCAATTTCTTGTTGGTTTCTGGACATGTTGCTATGCTATTTCACAACTTCAAAAGCTTACATAAATCAAGCCATTCAATTCAGACAAATTATAACATAGCACCAGCAATTCAATTCACTCAACATTCAATTTCCACCAAACAATTCATAGTTACCCAACTCATTAATCAAATAAACTTAGGAAAACTAGTTTATCCATTATTCAACAAACTACATAAACTAAAAAGTCATCATTCTTTATTTATTTAGGATCAAGCAATGAAAAAGAAAATAAACATAAGAAAAATGCAAGAGACAATGGACACAAATTTTTGCAACTGATTTTTCATTTATGTTGACTTGTACAAGGAATTCAATTACAAAGATAGAAGAAGTGAAAGAAAACAGGGCTGGTCATTTCCTTTTTCTGTCATACATAGGGAGAGGGTTCTTATTCACTAGTTCAAACCTATAACCAAAAAATGAGGAAGAGAATTCAAGGAATTGGACTAGTGGTCTTCTAGCTTTGCTACCTTCCTCTTGGTTGAAGGTAGACCACTCCATTGAGAGAGCCAGTTACTTAATAAGATCATCATGCCTCTACCCAATGGAATTTAGGACTCCCTCAAATTCACCCTGGGTAGAGTACATTTTGATCAAATTATTATTGACCATGTCTAAGCTCTCTATCAATAATTTTTCCCTGTAGTTGAGGGTTGCTTCCATTTCCTTATCCTTCTTTTCTATGAGGGAGCCTCCGATTTCCTTCTAATGTCTAAGCTATATATATAGTATCCGAAGGCATCCGCCTTTTCAGAACATATTCTACTCCATTGCATCCTTTCTCTCCTTCATTATCTCCAATAGCTCTTTATCTCTTTTCAGCTGGTCTGAAATGAATGCCTTTTCCCTTGCCTTGAGTTCTTCCTTCAATTATTTTTCTCTTATGTCCATCTTATCCCTCCACTCTTCATCTCTCTATTTAAGTGCATTCTCCAAATTTTGATCTCTTTTTCTCAACTCTACATCCATGTACTCTTCACTTAATTGCAGTTGAACTTTGATTTGTCTGTCCCTCTCTTGCATCTCTTGCCTCATAACTTTTAGCATCTCCATCAATTATGTATTGTTGCTTTGATGCCCTGAGCTCTCAACTAGCTCTTGATGGATTTCTCTTACGTCTAGGGATACATTCCAAATGGAGCTTAAGTTCCCCTGCCTATCTTATCAAGCCTGTGTTGGGCTTCCTAACTCGTACTTGTTTTTCATTTTCTCTATCATCCCCTTCTCTTCTTCTTTAGCTCGCTTTCTCCTGCTTTTGTTCCTTAAACCTTTGGGCACCCGCTAATGTGTGTTGGGAGGAGAAGCTGGGGGCATGTTTCTTCTTCTTCCCAATCTCTTTCCATACCTCCCAAGATACAAAGTCTGGTAATTATTGTTGGATAGGGTATTAATCCTCTGTAGATGCTTCTGAAGTAGCTCAAAATAGAGTTCTCTATTATCTTCCCCACACTAAATTTGTATCCCTTCAAGATAGCATAAAGTACAAATCTTCCTTCTCTTAATTACTAAGGTGTTCGATGGTAAAAGGATCGGAAAGCAAATAAAATAGAACCAAACCTAGCCTCTTTCAATCAATGAGCCTCCGCAATAGACTCCATGGGGATTCTTCCTCGTGAGGAGTCCGCTTCCCTTCCCATCTATCAACAGATCAACTATCTTCTAGTAATCTGTCTCTTTCACTAGTCTCTTAAACTTCAAACCATTATTTCTCTCATTTAGATTGAAAGTCTGGCTTATTTTCCATCGATGTGATATCCACTACCTCTATGTGACGCCCAAACTCGTGGGTCCCGTTGACTACCTCACAACCTCATGGACACAAAGTGGTTGCCCAAGTTACCCGACGCCACTTCAGACAATCGCGTAGTCTCCTTGTACTGGAGCTCACCCAACACATCACCCGCATGAAACCCGTCCCGCGCCTAATATAATTACAACATGAGTAAACGACCACCCTGGCCCATAAACGCATTCATAAATACATACCAACTATGAATCCAACTATCCAATAGTTCTAAGAGTTCAAATTTACTTTATACAACATATATTAAAATCTAAAATTCTAATTAATTAGTACATCACAAAATCAAAGCCAACCTCTACTTTCTTCTAAAGCTGCCTCTATGATGAGCCGTCCCTGCGCTCCCGTATCTGAAATAATAAATTCCCACGACGCAAGTGGTTTATCGCCGCAGGAACGCCCCTAAGCGCAGCTACTTCTTCACCCAAGTGCGCCAATGTCTAAAACAAACACACATTCAAGCAAATGTATGATCCTACTTGAATGTCTGCATGACCAACTCAACCCCGATCTCCTTTCACGATTTCTCTCACAATCTCCGCCAAGCCTCGTATGAGAATTATGCTGTTAGCTCAGGCAACCTCCGATGTGTATATATCAATCACGCCTAACGATTGATATATTATTTATTCAGGATCACCCTCCGATGAATATCAATCACGCCCGACGATTGATTTTTTTTTTTTAATTTGACTACCCGATGATCAATATTTTAGACAACCTCCGACCCATTTTCTTCTGGGGACTATCTCATGCACTCACTCCTATAATCCTAGGATGTTCCAGTGCATATGGAATGCATGTATGCCAATTCTAATATAGTCTAATTCACATGCAATATATACATGAATATATTCACATAAAAATTAAATCACACAATCATGTTATGTAATTATCATCTCAAACATCAAAATTAGCTCACTTGGGCTAATGATCAAACACAAACAATTCGATTTGAATTACTTGACCAAACCCATATTTTCACAATTTATATTTTGTGAAATCACGCCGGAACAAGAAACCCTCGCTTATCACTCCTATCAAACACAAATTATCTACTCACTTTGTGAACTCAATTTCTACGCCATTTCCTACTTCAATCAAACCAATACATGCCTATTATGCAAAAGCACCATTTAACACCCAATTGTAGCCTGGAGCAACTACGGCCGCTCTATTTTAACTCCAAAATTATATCAATTCCTAAGTCTTCAAGTTTTGGGACCGACGATTCCGCCCTCACCGCTCTCATTCAACTCAAACATCTCAGTGCCACTTAAAATGGAATAAACACAAGTAGGGAGAAACCCCATTCCTGAGTTTGAGGGTACTCCCTAAATCTGGCACCACGCGGCTCTCTCTCGCGCAGAGCGCCTCCTCATTCCGAAGACCCGCCGACTACGGACGTCCGTAAACCTGTGAGAGAAGCGAAGACACTCTCTCTCTAAAAAAATGAGATCCAAGCTTCCTGTGCAAGCCTCCTCTCTCCTCTAATGCTTTTTTCTCCTTTCTTTTTGAAGAAGACAACACTATTTAGTGTTTTGTCTTATTATCATTTAAATCAATTCCATTAATACCACTCCTGTCCCTCTTTCCCGCTTTGACATTCTAAGCACTATCTCGGCCATCCATTTTCATTATTTCTCTACTCATACCACTTATGGCACATGAGTACTGGTTATATGTGACTTCGTCGCATCAAATTGCTTTACCTAAGACCCGAAACGCGATGCCCTAAAAAACGCGCGTCGCACTTCGCCTATCTCAAATTCAGATCAAATTCCACTAGTGTTAGCTGGGATTCTTCGCGAGATCTATCTAACGATGCAACTGCTTTCATCCGGGACATATCTAGAGAATAAATTTTGATTTTAACTCAAATTACAATTTTGTAATCCAAATTACGATTTTGCTCCCTTTTCCGTAAATCGAATTTCTGTCTTACACTCTAAAGAAGCAAGTCTTCTCTGGCCCCACCACATGTTCAAGTAAAATTCCTTGACTACATCCATAAAACCAGGAGCCTTGTGCTCACAAAATAAGTGTCATCCTCTTTTCTCAATGGTTTCAACGAAGAGTGAAATTAGCTTATTGAACCCCCTTTTGCCAATAAAATCCTTGTGCTGCAACTTGTCCCCGTCGCGCCCCCGTACCCAACCTGGAAGAGTGAAATTAGCTTTGTCGAACCCCTTTACACAAAATCCTTGTGCTAACTCATGCCGCACCTCATACCGACCCACTAAAGGCCGAACCGGATTCGGGGATGCGAACCAGTTTTACCATATATAAATTTTCGAATACTGTAGAAATAAATGTCACATAATCATTTCAATTAAAGAGGGCCCACTTTTTTTTCAATTAATACTTTTATTCAATATGGCATATATGCCCTTTTTAACATTATCAAAGTTCATCTCCACAAATAAATCAAATATGTTCTTCCCATGAAAACTTATACATTTTTTGTTTCATTACAAAAAGGATCAAATAATGTCATGGGATGAAATGTATGATGAGATGGAGCTGCCATTTATACTCCGCACTCATTCGATCGAGATGACTTCAACTCGTGGTCTTTTTCTTCTTGTCCCTAGTCACTGCTACACTCGCGCTGATGATGTGGCACAATAACGCACGAAGCATTTTCATGTTTAGTGGTTCTATGTAATTCTCTCTTCATTTCAATTAAACACAAATATGCAGTTTTTCTTAAACAATGTTTTGGCACAATTTCAATAGTCCATGCAATATACATTATATATATGTGCTTATTTCACATACTTTCATTTGTAAATCATTCTTGATCACTATAAAGATAATAATTTCATATGCAATATTTCATTCAAACTCAAATCATGCATTTAACACACACTTACATATAATTTTGCCTCTTAAAACAAATTTAACCATTTCTTTCAAAGGCTCAGGATAATCTGAACACAAGACCTGCCTCCAATGGTCGCACTCCAGAGAAAAAAACATTTTATAACACAATACAGTCCCGCTAGGTTGCTGACTAGTTATTTAAAAATCATTGTGTGTACACTACCGATATTGTCCCACTGGGCTATATTGATCGGTATACCACTATATTTCATTTCGTTCACAGTATTGCTAGTTTGACTCTTATCGTATATCAATATATCCTTAACTCGAATATGACGAATAACATTCTATTAAGGGCATTAAAACTCGGTCATAGTAATTTACAATATTGTCTATACATTTATACCCAAATAATACATTTTGATGCTCATGCAATTTTTATGACAATGCATTTGAAATCAATTTTCCCAAATCACATATGCAGTTTTCTTGAAAATATTTTCAACCAACAATCACAAAACTTGAAATAAGAAGAGAGGTATGGAGAACAAACCCAAAAAGGTTGTCGCTCCTCGATTCCTATCCTCTAATCCCGCTCTCAAGTTAGCTTCGCCACCAACCCCAATCCATCAAGCAATTAGAGAACAATACACTGGGCTTATTTAGGTTTCTAGTCACTTCGCTTTGTTTTCTACCCAACTTCCCTTCCAAGTCTATTGTTCCTTATAAACTATTTTTTGTGAAATTGAATCATCCACCGGGAGCACCAGAAAACCTCAAGATATGTTCAAAAAACAACCTAAGACTACTCTATTTTCAAAATACAACTAGAATTTTCACTAAAATAGCTTTATTTTGAAGAATTCTGTGTCTAATGGGGTCCAAATTGAATACACTTATTTCAAGGATATTTGCTCTCTAGAAGTCGCATTGATCTTAAATTTGAATCACTCAATTTGGATGCGTGAAACTCAACTTATGGCCTAAATACCAAAACACGAAAACTGTACCAAACTGAACCAAAATTTGCTCGAAAATAGAGCCTCACTTTGACGAATTTCTAGGTCCAATGGGATCCAAATTTGAATAAACTTATTTCAAGGAGATTTGTTCTCCTAGAAGTCTAGTTTACCCAAAAGGTTGAATCACTCAATTTGGATGAGTGAAACTCAACTTATGGCCTAAATACCAAAACACCAAAATTGTACCAAACTGAACTAGAATTTGCCCGAAAACATAGCCTCACTTTGAGGAATTTCTGGGTCCAATGGGGTCCAAATTTAAATAAACTTATTTCAAGTAGATTTGTTCTCCTATAAGTTTAGTTTACCCAAAAAGTTGAATCACTCAATTTGGATGAGTGAAACTCAACTTATGGCCTAAATACCAAAACTGTTCCAAAACACCAAAATTGTACCAAACTGAACTAGAATTTTCCCGACAATAGAGCCTCATTTTGACGAATTTCTGCGTCCAATGGGGTCAAAATTTGAATAAACTTATTTCAAGGATATTTGTTCTCCTAGAAGTATAGTTTACCTAGAAATTTGAATCACTCAATTTAGATGAGTGATGGCCAAGTTATGGCCAAAACAAAAACATGGGTTTTTGAAATTTTTGATAACATCTCCCCTAAAACCCCAACATTTCCTTTATACAAAAATTCCTCAAAACCAATCCTAACCCAAAAGCACTTTGACCCCAAAACTGATCTACAACAATTTAAAACACATTTATTCTTATTTGGGGTTTTCATCAAACCCAAACACAACATTAAAGGGGTTAGGGTTAGTTTCGTACCTTTTATCTCTTTCTTTTTACTTCCTTCTTCTTCCTTTTTCTTTGTTTGGCTCAAATCCTTGGAGAGCACAAAGGCAACTTGATCTCCTCTCTCACTCTCTCAACCGCAGGCTCTAGTTCTCAACATGAAGATATTATGCCTAAAATGAGAAATGCTTTCAAAGACCAATTTTTTTGTCTTTAACTCAAACCTTCACTAGGCTTTGTTCGCTAGCACATTATTTCCTCATTTCTCATTTTTCCATTTTAATCCTTTCTTTTCTCTTTTCATTTTCTATTCAAGGATACTTTCTTTCATTTTGGCACATACACTTCTTATTTATGACCTTTGGGTCCTCATTTTGACATTTTACCAATTTAACCTTAATTCTTTTATAATTTCTAGGTTTTATCATTTTTTTTTGTTTTTAACAATATAAATCTAAAAATACAATTTAACTTATTTACAATTCTAAACATGTTAACTCAAGCATGCTTATTTTTAGGGCGTTACAGTCCCTCCAGACAAAATAAGCACGCTCTGAAACAAAATCACTCACTTTTTCCTTCCTCTGCTGAATTCCAGGTTCTGCAGCTCCCCTCTTTCTTTTCCATGTTTTTTCAACTTCTTGCTCAGTCTCTGTTCTTGTTTCTTCTTCCTGCACTACCCCTGATTGAACCTCTTGAATGCTTCTTCCTCAATCTTTGCATATTCTTCCATTATCTCGTTCAGGTTCGGAATTAGGTTTGATGGCTCAGACATAATTGGAGGCTGGTTTAGGGATTTAGGGTTTTCAAATGACTATGAGAGAGAAATTTAGTGAAGGTGGCTGAAGGGTTTGATGGTTTATGATGAAGGTGGCCTTTTAAGTTTCAAAGTTCTCTATTTATAGGCCAACAATTTGTTATGTTCTTTTAATCACGTGGACAATCACTAGCCTAGGTTTATTATATATATATATATATATATATATATATATATATATATATATATATATATATATATATATATATATATATATATATATATTTTCTTTATTCTATGTCGTGGACATACAGGCTATTATGTCGTGACATAATTTTACCCTAGTGAAGTAAACTAATGTCGCGACATAATTTTCTACAATGGTTAAAAGGCTAGGGTGATCCTTGTTGCGACAAAGAGAAATAACGTCGCGACATATTTTAAAATCGTCACAACATATTTCCTTGTAGAATGACAAAGGCTTGAAATAACTTTGTTGCGACAAAGAGAAACAATGTCGCTACATGAAATTGCATTTTCCTCATACTTGAAAATTTAATATCTTCAATCAATTAACACGCAAATCAGTATTCAATACGTTTGTTCCAATCAAATCATACTTGTGAAGACATGTCTAACAGAAAATAATCTCAATTCAAGTATGGACAGTACATCTCATTTCTTCGTTCAACTTCATTCAATCATGATAATAATCAATATATTCAAGGAATGGGCACAACAAAGCTACTTTTCATTTTCTACTCATAAAAATCAAACTTCAATCATGCATTATCCTTAAAGAACAAGTTAGGAACAAAGAAAGACTCCCCCTTGTAGCATTTTTTGCATAATGAGTTTGAGACATAATGCTTCCAAATTAAAAATCCATCTCTAATTTCAACTTCATTGTCCTTAAAATTCAACAAAATCACACTATAAAATTTTCAAACAATTAAAACTAAACTTCAAATACACAAAATTTACCAATTTTCAAGTTAACTATGAAAATTAAAAATCGTCATTTCGCTCCTCAAGAAGTCGCTCCGTTTTTTTATGTCTTTAGCTAGACATTCATCGCAAAAATGCTTCTTCCTTTCAAGAAAATTCTCTTTCTTTCTGAATAATATCTTCATTTATGTTCCCTCCAAGATAATGCTTTAATCTCTGACCATTAACTTTAAACTCATTTCCAAAGTTGGTTCTTAGTGTCATTACTCCAAAGGGTGTACTTGCAACTACTGTGTAAGAACCACTCCATCTTGACTTTAGTTTTCCTAGAAACACCTTGAGCTTGGAATTGTACAGAAGGACTAGTTCTCCTGCCTTGAACTCTCTCCTTATAATTTTCTGATCATGCCACTCCTTTGTTTTATCTTTGTAGATTCTGGCATTATCATAAGCTTCATTCCTTAATTTCTAGTTCATTCATTTGGAGTACCCTTATCTGCAGCCTTGGAAGTCACAATTCAGCTACGGCCCACATAGCTTTTTTATATTCAACTTCAAGAGGGAGATGACAAGGTTTCCCAAATACAACTCAGAGGACTTTCATAAGGGTTTTAAGGCGCTTATATAAGCCCACAATGCATCATCTAGCTTTATGTAATTCATTCTTTGTCAGTTCATCGCTTTCTAGAATCCTCTTTATCTCCCTATTGGAAATCTCAGCTTGCCCATTTGACTGAGGGTGATAAGCCAATCCCATTACATGTCTAATTCCATATCTGTTCATGAGTTTTGCAAACACTTTGTTTGCAAAATGGCTTCCCTCATCACTAATGATTGTTCTAGGTGCTCCAAATCTGCTCAAAATATTTCTTTGAATGAACCCCACCACTGTGCTGGCATCATTTCTAGGACAAGCTATTGCTTCCACCCATTTAGATACATAACTACATTTAGAGAATGTACAAATTTCAAAATGAGGATGGGAAAGGTCCCATGATGTCTATCCCCCATACATCAAAAATTTGCACCACTAGGATTCCTTGCATAGGCATCTCATTTCTCTCTCGCTATGTTACCGATTATCCGACATTTAATACAATGTTTCACCCATTCAAAATGTCGAATGGTGGTAGGCCAATGAAACCAGATTGAGAATTTATGGAATGTTCTATCTTCCGCAAAGTCTCTCTCCATATGGTGATGTGGCGTCATTCATCAAGAATTTTGGTCTTATTCTATTTCTGGCACACACTTCGATAATCAAATCTGCTTCCTCTTCTTAACAGCTTGTAGATCATCCCATATATAAAATCAAGTATCGCTCAACTTCTTTTCATAGCTGAACTCAAGTGGCATAATTCCACAGGCTAAGTAATTCACAACATTAGCATACCAGGGTACTTTGACTGATAACTGAAAAAGCTACTCATCAAGAAAATTTTCTACTATTTCATTTCCCTTCTCATCTTTAGTAGGCCTTTCTAATCTAGACAAGTGATCTTCTATCACATTGTCACTACCCTTCTTGTCTTTGATTTCTAAATCAAACTCTTGTAGCAATAATACCCATTTTATCGCCTGGCTCGACATCTTCTTGCCACCGATATTTAATTATAGCATGATCAGCAGGTATTATAACACTTCGGACCCCAATATGTAAGGCTTGAATTTTTCACAAGCAAACACCATTGCCAAGATTTCCTTTCTATGCTGTAGGTTCTCTCAGGCCTTATCGGGTTCTTTATTGGCATAATATATGGCCCCGAATATCTTTTCAATTCTTTATCTCGACACCGTTCCTATTGCATAGTCACCTGCATCACACATGAGTTCACCTCTTTTGTTTTAGCCGTGTTGCCATGATGGGAGTCAGAATCAATCTGGAACTTAATTTCTTCAAATGCAGGTCTGCATGATTCATCAATATCAAAATTTGCATCTTTTTCAAACAACTTGCATAATGGTCTTGAGATATTTGAGATGTCCCTTATGAATCTCCTATAAAATCCAGAATGTCCTAGGAAACTTATTGTCTCTTTAACTATTGTAGTTGGCAAGAGAGTTTTTATGAGAGAAACCTTTCGTCCACTTCAACCCGTACCACGTAAATCTCAGGCCCTAAGTCAATACCTTCTATTACCATGAAATGACATTTTTCCCAATTCATAGCTAAATTCTTGTCTTGGCACATCTAAAGTATTGTTTCCAAATTTTCTAAACATTTCTCAAAACTGGATCCATATACTGAGAAGTCATCCATAAAGATTTTCATAGCCTCTTCCACCAAATCTAAGAACATAGACATCATACACCTTTGAAAGGTGGAAGGATCATTACATAATCCAAATGACATCCTTCTAAAACCAAAAGTTCCATAAGGACATGTAAATGTAGTTTTCTCCTAGTCCCTTAAAGGTGGCAATCTAGTTATATATCTAGAATATCCATCAAGAAACAAAATCAGTGTCCTCGCTAACCTCATTCCACCATTTGATCAATAAAGGGCAAAGGATAGTGATCATTTCTAGAAGGTGATTCAAATTTTCTCAGAATCAATGCACACCCTCCATCCTATCACAGTTCTTGTAGGAATCAATTCGTTCTTCTCATTTCTGATTACTATGAATCCACCCTTCTTAGGAACCACATGAACTGGGCTCACCCAAGGGTTGTCTAAGATTGCATATATAAAGCCTGCATTCAACCATTCAATACTTCTTTTTTGAAAACTTCTTTCATTACTAGATTCGGTCTTCTTTGATGTTCAATAAAGGTCTTTGCATTTTCCTCCAAGAGGATTTTATGCATACAAATAGAAGGACTAATTCCTTTTAAATCTTCCACTCCACTCAAGAAATGCCCCTTATATTTCTTGAGAAT